>VZTZ01047470.1:0-12343 GCA_013400955.1 Drymodes brunneopygia | reverse complement strand
ATTTTATTCTTACTTCAGTTTGCATCACGTTATTTATATTTTAGGGGATCAGGGCTGGGCTCTGCTCCTTCCCCAAGCCCAAAAAACCTGATTTTTTCCATGAAAATTGATAATTTTCTCCCCTGATAATTTTGGGGTTTAAATTCGGGCAGTAACCGCGGGGCAGAATCTCTGTGGACGTTTCAGGGTCGTTCCTTGAAGGGTTTAGTTGAGATTTCTTCTCTCAGGAGCAAAATTAAACCATTTAAATTTAACCTCTTCCCAAGGAGCTGCTGGTCCTGGTTGTGGCCAGGGAAGATAAAAGAGCTGTTGGATGGCGATTCCTTCTTGGAGAAAACTCTCCAAGGGGATTTATTCCAGCTGAATCCACTTTTTTTCCCCTCGTGGATGGAGCCAGGTGTTGTGGCTGGTGGGAGAATCCTGGGGGAGAATTTTCAGTGGCAAACAAAGCTTCCTGAATTTATTCAGGATTGTCTCTCTCTGGCTGCCAAAATTCTGCTCTGCCACGACAAGAAGGGTTTGTCTGCTGTGCTGATGCTCTAAAACTCGCTTGAATTTCCCTTAAACCCGAGCCAGGGTGGCAGAGGAAGAGGATAAATAAACTTTTCAGCCCCTGGTGAAAGTGCCTGGGGTGACAGCTGGGGTTTGTCCCGGGTTTGTGGCCGTTTGATGACAACAGAGCTGACATTTCAGGCAGCCAGAACGCTGCGGGTCCTTCTGGCAGGAAGCGCTTGGGCTTGAAATGTCAAAATTCAGATTCTGAATGTTCAGATTTGCAAGGAGAGCTCCCTGGAGCTGGCAGGAATTGTGGGATCCTGCCGTGTGGATCTGGGAAGGAAGAGGAGGAGGAGGAGGAGGAGGAAGAGAAGGGGAAGGAGAAGGAGGAGGAGGAGAAGGAGAAAGAAGGAGAAGGAGGAAAAGGAAAATGAAGAGGAAGAAGAAAAGGAGAAGGGAAAGGAGGAGAAGGAGGAGAAGGAAAAAGGAGGAGAAGGAGGAGGAGGAGAAGGAGAAAGAAGGAGAAGGAGGAAAAGGAAAATGAAGAGGAAGAAGAAAAGGAGAAGGGAAAGGAGGAGAAGGAGGAGAAGGAAAAAGGAGGAGAAGGAGGAGGAGGAGAAGGAGAAAGAAGGAGGAGGAGGAGAAGGAGAAAGAAGGAGAAGGAGGAAAAGGAAAATGAAGAGGAAGAAGAAAAGGAGAAGGGAAAGGAGGAGAAGGAGGAGAAGGAAAAAGGAGGAGAAGGAGGAGGAGGAGAAGGAGAAAGAAGGAGAAGGAGGAAAAGGAAAAAGAAAAGGAAGAAGAAAAGGAGAAGGAAAAGGAGAAAGAAGGAGAAGGAGAAAGAGGAAAAGGAGAAGGAAGAAGAAAAAGAGAAGGAGAGGGAAGAGGAGAAGGAGAAGAAGAAGAGAAGGAAAAGGAAAAGGAAGAAGAAAAAGGGAAGGAAGAGAAGGAAAAGGAGAAGGAGGAGGAGAAAGACAAGGAGAAGGAGAAGAGGAGGAGGAGGAAAAGGAAAAAGGAGAAGGAGGAAAATGAAAAGGAAGAAGAAAAGGAAAAGGAAGAGGAGAAGGAGAAGGAAAAGGAAGAAGAAAAGGAGAAGGAAAAGGAGAAAGAAGGAGAAGGAGGAGGAAAAGGAAAAGGAGAAAGAAGGAGGAGGAAAAGGAGAAGGAGAAAGAAGGAGGAGGAGGAGGAAAAGGAAAAGAAGGAAGAAGAAAAGGAAAAGGAGGAGGAGAAGGAGGAGAAGGAAAAGGAAGAAGAAAAGGAGAATGAAAAGGAGAAGGAGAAAGAAGGAGAAGGAGGAGGAGAAGGAAAAGGAGAAGGAGAAAGTTGTTGTTGTTTCTCCACTTCTCCCCAGGGGTCTCCTCCCCCTCCCCAGGGTGGCAGCAGCGCTGGAGCTTTTCCCAGCAGCCTGGGAGCTGTGATCACACTCCCACTGGGAATGTCATCCCTGCAGGAGATGCCAATGTGTCATTGCCATGAAAACCACGATTTTCTGGAGATTTCCAGCTCCTGCCTCACAATCTCTTCCTCACCCAGGCAAAGTGTCTTTATTTAGCAGTATCTAAAATGCAGTCCAGGGGATGAGGGATTTATTGTGGATTTATTTCCCCGATAAAATCCCTCTGGAATTCTCCCAAGCCCATCCCAGCAGGCACACGGAGAGGAAGGAGGAGGCCACCAACCCAAATGGAAACGGTCACCAGGAGCATCCAAAACCCCAATCCCACCTCCAGGAAAGGCACAAATTGACAGATGGATTCCGTCTTGCAGAGGAACCTTGGAATTTCAAATTCAGCAGGAGAGCAAGAGCAGATGGCTTTGCTTTTTAATCCTATAGGCAGAAATTAATTCACTCCCATCTTTATCCCCCTCCTTTTTTTTTTTTTTTTTCTTAATTAGAAATTAACCTTGGCTCTCTGTTTGCACACAGGGATGGTTTTTCTTCACGAGCAAGGCAGGTAAAATAATTGGCCTTGGGTTTTCCAGTGAATAACAGGGTGAGCTCAGCCTTTAGCATGGAAAAATTATCATTTAAACCCACAGTAATGACTCGTCTTTTTTTATCGTTGGAGTTTCTCAGCTATTTCAACTCAGACATTTATTTTTAGTGCTAAGGTGAAAACAATCTGGATTTTTTTTTTTTTATTCCCTTCCCAGCCCCTAAAGCAGTGCAGTGTCAGCCTAATCCTTGTGGCAACCGGGATTTTTCCATCAAATTTGCCATCAAATTATGGGATGTGGGGTTCATACAGAAAATTGGGAATATTCCATGCTGAAGGGGGAAAAGCTCGACAGGCCCATTTTGGCTCGCAGAGGGCTCAGGAAAAGCCTGGGTTTTGTCTTATCAGGATTTGTTGTGGGGTTTTATTTTCTCTCCTCCAGCTCAGCCTCTTCATGATTTTAAAGTTCTCAGGATCCTTTAGGCTGGGAAAGATCTTTGGGATCATCACCATTTAGGGGAAAAGATCTTTGGGATCATCACCCGTGACCCATCCCCACCTTGTCCCCACTGAGAGGAACCAGAAATAACTCCCAAAAATCAAATCCCACCTGGGTTTCTCAGCGGGGCAGCGGGAGGTGAGGTAATCAGGGATGTGATCCGTGCCAGGAATTCTCTCCCCGAGCTCCTCTTGGCACCGAGCACCCTCAGCAGGCTGGGGCAAAGTCACTTTTTGCCTTCAGAAATCACAAAAAAGGCTCTGCAGGGCCAGAGCCACGTGGGGCTGGGTGAGTTGGGAGCATTCCAGGAGAAACAAACTCCCCCCTGCACACCTGGCTGGCTTCACCGTGGATTTCATGGCACCATCCAGCCAGACTGGGTGGGAAAAGGGGGAATTTCTGCCAAGCTCGTGCCCCAAATCCCTGCTTTTTTCTGTGCTGTGCCTGCGTGAACATTCCCTGATTTTCCTTAGGATTGAGGCAATTTTATTCCTGCTTTTTTCTCTGCTGTGCCTGTGTGACCATTCCCTGATTTTCCTTAGGATTGAGGCAATTTTATTCCTGCTTTTTTCTCTGCTGTGCCTGTGTGACCATTCCCTGATTTTCCTGTGTGAACTTTTCCTGATTTTCTTTAGAATCAAGGCAGGACCTTGTTTTCCTGTGTGACCATTCCCTGATTTTCCTTTGGTTTCAGGCAGGATCCTGTTTTATTCCTGCTTTTTCTGTGCCTGTGTGAACATTCCCTGATTTTCCTCTGTGAACATTCCCTGATTTTCTTTAGGATTGAGGCAGGTCCTTGTTTTATTCCTGCTTTTTTCTCTGTTGTGCCTGTGTGAACATTTCCTTGATTTTCCTTAGGATTGAGGCAGGATCCTGTTTTATTCCTGCTTTTTCTGTGCCTGTGTGAACATTCCCTGATTTTCCTCAGGACTGATGCAGGACCTTGTTTTATTCCAGTTTTTTTCTGTGCCTGTGTGAACATTCCCTGATTTTCTTCAGGATTGAGGCAGGGTCTTGTTTTATTCCTGCTTTTTTCTCTGCTGTGCCTGTGTGAACATTCCCTGATTTTCCTTTGGTTTCAGGCAGGATCCTGTTTAATTCCTGCTTTTTCTGTGCCTGTGTGAACATTCCTGATTCTCTTTAGGATTGAGGCAGGGCCTTGTTTTATTCCAGCACCTCTTCAGCTCAGGTGTGAACAAACATTTCCAGGTGAAGCGTGAGCCAAATCCACAGCGGTTCAGAGGAGTCTGGACCGACAAAAAACAAAATTTCACCGCCTCGAGGAAACCAATTCTGCTCGTAAAATCCAAATCAGGAGGCTGAACGTGCTCGGATCCAAAGCAGCTCCGAGTCTGCGGGGGAGGCATTTCTGCCCGTGCCCTTTGGGACACAATTCCCGATTTTTTCCCCCCTGATGAACATGGAGCTCCATCAAAGGCCGGACAAAGAGCGGCTGATGTGCCCCGAGGCAGCTGCTTCCACCCGGGAATTGCGGCAGCGATTGAGAGTCATCGCATCGCTCTCTTCCCAGGAGCCCGAGGGGAAAAAAGTTCCCTCCTTCCCTCCCTTGAGTTGATGAGGATGTTTCCTGTTCTCTGTTCAAAGGGTGGAATGTATAAATAAACAGAAAGAACGGGGAAAGATCACCCCCGGGTAATTTGATTTAAATAACGCCAAATCGTTTCCCAAAACCAGCCCGATGTCTGTGTGAAATAAAGAAAATAATCGGGTTTATTGTCTCTCAGGTCTGAAATTGGAACTCTGCGTTTCGAATTCGAGGTGCTGCTCTGGCTTCATAACCAAAAGTGGAGATTTGGTTAAAAAAAAATGGTTTGGAGTGGGGTAAAATCAGCTCATTCCATCTCTCCTTTGGCTTCCATCCCTTTGGGGGTCGGAACCAGAAGATCTTGAAGGTCCCTTCACACAACACCTGAACGAAGGACGAGCAGAGTTCATCTCTTCCCAAACATTTATCTCCTCCTTTCCTTGGATTTCCCAGGGCCTGGATCTGTGAAATCAGTGGCTGCTCCTCCTGCCCTCCTCCTGTTCCTTTTTCCCCCCGGAGTTGCTCACCAGGCGTTTCTGGAAGCGCATCCCGCTGAACAGAGAGCCTTTTGTTCGGCCTCGATGTCACAACTCGCACGCCGTCCTTGGGCAAGAGCATGAAAAGAGCTTTTGAATCCCCCCGGGTTTATTTTTAATAGGAAACAACATCATCAGGAGGTGGAGGTGACTTTTTTCATCTCGGGAGCTGCGAGGAGCGGGGAAGGAACTTCGGAGATGATTTTTGGGGCGTTCGCAGAGGGCTCGGGAAAAGCCTGGTTTTTGTCTTATCAGGAGTTGTTGTGGGGGTTTTTTTTCTCTTCTCCAGCTCAGCCTCTTCGTGATTTTGAAGTTCTCAGGATCCTTTAGGCTGGGAAAGATCTTTGGGATCATCACCATTTAGGGGAAAAGATCTTTGGGATCATCACCCATGACCCATCCCCACCTTGTCCCCAGCGCAGAGCTCCGAGTGTTGTTCCTTGGACACCTCCAGGTGTGGAGACTCCAAACCTCCCTGGGCAGCCCCATTTCAGCTTTTCCATGAGGAAATTCCCTCTGATGTCCGACCTGAAGCTCCCCTGGCAGAGCTTGAGGTCTTTTTCTTGTGTCCTCTCCCATCACCTGGAGCTGGGTTTGGACACCTTGGGCTCTTCCTAAATAGTTCAACCTCTGCGACTCCAAAAATCCAAGCAGATCTTTCAACAAAGGCAAAACAGCAGGAAAAGAGGAATTTTGGGAGCATCTTTTTTTTTGTAGAACATGTATCAGAGGAAAATAGGGGCGTGTTTGTGAGGAGAAGTTGAAATTTAGGTGTAAGTTTGTGAAAACCCACGGTGGCAGGAGGCAAAACTTTGGGATTGGGGCAGGCGTGAAACCGCCGGCTCATTTTCATGAAGTTTTCACTTAATTTCCTCATTTTCAAGGTTTTTTTTGAAAAGTTAAGCTCTTACTAGAATAAAAGTGGATTTCTCATTTTATTTTCCCTTTCCATCAAATAAAGGAAGATTTTTAGCTCCAGCTTTTCCAGGCAGGTGTTGGAACTCCCTGGAATCAGTTTCTTGGATCCGTGTGGCCAAACAACGGCTTTGACTCCGCTGTAGACAAGAAATACTCACAAATAAATATAGAAATAAAAATAAATCTGAAGGGCGTGTCCAGCCAAACAGAAAGAGTTCCTTGGGCCTGTAAATGTGAAATTTTTCCTGGTTGATAACTCTTACCAAATTATTGCTGAATTTCACAGCTCTCCTGTGCATGGGATGTTCGAGAAATTAAGGGAATTTAATCAATTTGATAAATAATAATGATTTTTTTAAAAAAAACACATTAAAATCATAGCATGGTTGTGTGTTGTATCCCAAAAATTAACTTTTTCCAGAGGGAAGGAGTTTTCTGGGAAGGATTGGAAGAGTAAAGAGGAGATGTGAAACTTTTCCTTATAATTCCCAATATTTACCATTTATATCACCACAGAAAATCACCTGTTTTTTCCTGTTAAATCAGTTCTGCTCTCGAGTTTGGGGAAAAAAAATGCTGAATTGGTTTAAAACGCTTCTCAGGAAATTGCTGCTTGAGGATGTAATCTTTGGAGCTCCTCTTTGGCCTCACTTGTAACAAGATTTAGGATTTATATGTATTTATTTATAGCAGGTTTCATTTGTGCTTTGCAAATTCCAAGGATCAGGATTCCTGCTGGGTTGTGGAGAAAACCCTGGTGTCCAAAGAATGGATTTTTTTCCTAAAAATCTGTGTAGAACAAAGCAATCGCTGAAGCCCCTGTCGCCTTTTCCCTTCGGGCTGTGATTTGAAATATGAAATCGGGAGCAGAAGGGGCTGGTGGAGGTGATTTCCCAGCTTTATTCCAGAATTGGAAGTCCTGATGTATTCCAATATTCTGTGATTCATTGATCTAATTCCAATACCGTTGATCTCACATTGATCTCCAAAGAGATGCTGAGGCTTTGGATGGTGGTGGAATAAAACTTTGATTAATTCCCGGAGAGTTTTAGGGACAAACCACAAAAAAGCAAGAGCAGAACGAGCCCACACTGGACAATAACGTGGATTATCAATGTGCACCAGCTTTTTTTGAGCCATAAATCCCTCCCCTCTTTATTTTTTCCTTCTTTATCCTTCAGGAATTTGTATTTGCCTAATTCTGATCGATTTTCTCTCGGAGTTTCTGAGGAGTTGCTCTCAGCAATACCCAAAGCTGTTATAAAGCACCACAGGAGCACGAGATACCCATCATTTATTTTGATTTGTTTTTTAATTTTCAGGCTTTGATTTCACAGCGATTTCTGATGGTTGAGGCAAGAAATGACATCTTGGCCGTGCTTTCACTGTGATTTCAGCCCTGAAAGTTCCTTGGCCATGCTGGAATTAAAATAACCGGGATAACACATGGGCTGGGAACGTTTTCCTTCCACAGATACACACCTTCATGAGAGACCTGAAATCCACCCCCCAGGGGAATTTATCCATTTCATTCCCACTGATTTTCGTGCAGATTGAGTACATAATTATCCCTCGGGAATATTTTCAGCCATCCCAAAAAAACTGAATTCCACCCTGCTCGTTTCTCCCATCGCGATTGCAGCGATACAAAATTAAACATTCCCACAAAAGCGAAATATTCCACAAAAACGCTGCTGGTAACGATTGAATTCTCAAATTTTTTTTCTAATTTCTTTTTTTTTCTCCTCTTTGGCAGCCCTTCCACCCCATGGTGAACCTGGAGTGCTCGCGGGATTTCCGGCCGTTCCTGTGCGCGCTGTACGCCCCGGTGTGCATGGAGTACGGGCGGGTGACGCTGCCCTGCCGCCGCCTCTGCCAGCGCGCCCACAGCGAGTGCTCCAAGCTCATGGAGATGTTCGGCGTCTCCTGGCCCGAGGACATGGAGTGCACCAGGTCAGACAATCCCCCTGCTGGTTTTTTGTCATTTTTTTCGAATTTTACTCCCATCTGGGAATGTTTTATGGGCTGTAAAAAGCGGGTGTTTTGAGCGTTTTCCGTCGCGTTTCCTTCCCGTTTTGCAGCGGCGTTTCCTGAGGTGGGAATTGAGTTCCTATTCCTGCCCCAAGAGGTCACCTGGAGAGTGGTTGGGTTTGATGGGGGGTGAAATCTCAAACAGCTGTGTTCAGCTTTATGTTGCACAAATAAATGTATAGAAAGACAATCCGATGGTGTTCCAAGCTGTTAAAAGCAAAATAGGAATGAAATTATTAACAATATCTTCATGATTTATTGTTTTGTTATCAGTGACTCCAATACCCAATGAAATCAAGGATCACAAACAGGAAGAAATGGTTTGGACAGAATTAAAAACAATTAATAATTATTTTAGTTAAGTAAGTCAGAGGATGTTTGTAGGTGACTGGGATTGCTCCATTCTCTCCTTCAAAACTCCAGCAGTCCTCAACCTCCAGTCAGAGCTTTATTTACACAAATATCCCCATCATAATTCCATTTATTATTGCTGGTGACAACTACATAAATATCTTCATCATAATTCCATTTATTAATGCTGGTGACAACTACATAAATATCATCATCATAATTCAATTCCTTAATGTTGGTGGCAGTTCTAGTCGGAATTTTGGTGCCACCACCTCACTGCCCTGTCTGTGAGTGCAGTTTCTTAGGAAAAGCTTTAAATTGTTCTATAAAATCTTGCTGCTGTGGGCTTAAATTCACAAATTTTCTAGGATGGATTTTGAATCCTCAGCTTCATTCCTAAAGCCCCAACGCGCTCCTTGTCTGTTTTATTTTTAAATTTATTTTATAGTTTCAGCGTTGTGCTGTGAGACGAATTTGTGTCTAAATAATGCAAAATTTCATGGATTTCGTAGATTTTTTTTGGATTTCTTTCACTGCAGTTGGTTTGCCTGCAGCCACACCTAGACTTGAGGTTACCAAATTGTAAAATAGGGGTAAATTTCTTGTCAACGCCTCATTTTAGGTTCCCAGACTGCGACGAGCCCTACCCTCGCCTGGTCGACCTCAACCTGGCCGGCGAGCCCACGGAGGAGGCGCCCATGGCCGTCCAGAGGGACTACGGCTTCTGGTGCCCCCGGGAGCTGAAAATCGACCCCGACCTGGGCTACTCCTTCCTGCGGGTGCGGGACTGCTCCCCTCCCTGCCCCAACATGTACTTCCGCCGCGAGGAGCTCTCCTTCGCCCGCTACTTCATCGGCGTCATCTCCATCGTCTGCCTCTCGGCCACGCTCTTCACCTTCCTCACCTTCCTCATCGACGTCACGCGCTTCCGCTACCCGGAGCGGCCCATCATCTTCTACGCCGTGTGCTACATGATGGTGTCGCTCATCTTCTTCATCGGCTTCCTGCTGGAGGACCGCGTGGCCTGCAACGCCTCCAGCCCCTCGCAGTACAAGGCCTCCACGGTGACGCAGGGCTCGCACAACAAGGCCTGCACCATGCTCTTCATGGTGCTCTACTTCTTCACCATGGCCGGCAGCGTCTGGTGGGTCATCCTCACCATCACCTGGTTCCTGGCCGCCGTGCCCAAGTGGGGCAGCGAGGCCATCGAGAAGAAGGCGCTGCTGTTCCACGCCAGCGCCTGGGGCATCCCGGGCACGCTCACCATCATCCTGCTGGCCATGAACAAGATCGAGGGCGACAACATCAGCGGCGTCTGCTTCGTGGGGCTCTACGACGTGGACGCGCTGCGCTACTTCGTGCTGGCGCCGCTGTGCCTGTACGTGGTGGTGGGGGTGTCCCTGCTGCTGGCCGGGATCATCTCGCTGAACCGCGTGCGCATCGAGATCCCGCTGGAGAAGGAGAACCAGGACAAGCTGGTGAAGTTCATGATCCGCATCGGCGTCTTCAGCGTGCTCTACCTTGTGCCCCTGCTGGTGGTCATTGGCTGCTATTTCTACGAGCAGGCCTACCGGGGGGTGTGGGAGACCACGTGGGTGCAGGAGCGCTGCCGCGAGTACCACATCCCCTGCCCCTACCAGGTGAGGAGCCTTTTTGGGGCTGTGACACCTGAAGTGTGTTCTGAGAGCAAAGGGAGTGTAGAAAGTTCTGATCTGTTTGGGGAAAACTGAATTCTTTGTGCCACATCCCCTGCCCCTACCAGGTGAGGAGCCTTTCTGTGGCTGTGACACCTGAAATGTGTTCTGAGGGCAAAGGGAATGTAGAAAATTTGGGTTTGTTTGGGAAAACTGAATTCTTTGTGCCATATCCCCTGCCCCTACCAGGTGAGGCGCCTTTTTGGGGCTGTGACACCTGAAATGTGTTCGGAGGGCAAAGGGAATGTAGAAAATTTGGGTTTGGTGGGGAAAGCTGAATTCTTTGTGCCATATCCCCTGCCCCTACCAGGTGAGGCGCCTTTTTGGGGCTGTGACACCTGAAATGTGTCCTGAGGGCAAAGGGTGTGTAGAAAATTGGGATTTGTTTGGGGAAAATTGAATTCTTTGTGCACTTCCTCTTTGTGTCACATCCCCTGCCCCTACCAGGTGAGGCGCCTTTTTGGGGCTGTGACACCTGAAATGTGTCCTGAGAGCAAAGGGTGTGTAGGAAATTGGGATTTCTTTGGGGAAAACTGAATTCTTTGTGCCGCATCCCCTGTCCTTAACAGGTGAGGAACCCCAAACAACTCAACACCGACCCTTTTCCTCCATCACTGTTCTTGTTCAGGGCTGGGCTGTGTGAGACCTAAAACGTGTCCTGAGAGCAAAGGGTGTGTAGGAAATTGGGATTTCTTTGGGGAAAACTGAATTCTTTGTGCCGCATCCCCTGTCCTTAACAGGTGAGGAACCCCAAACAACTCAACACCGACCCTTTTCCTCCATCACCGTTCTTGTTCAGGGCTGGGCTGTGTGAGACCTAAAACGTGTCCTGAGAGCAAAGGGAATGTAGGAAATTCTGATTTGTTTGGGGAAAACCGAATTCTTTGTGCCACATCCCCTTCCCCTACCAGGTGAGGACTCTTTTCTTGGCTGTGACACTTGAAATGTGTCCTGAGGGCAAAGGGAATGTTGAAAGTTCTGATTTGTTTGGGGAAAGCTGAATTCTTTGTGCCACATCCCCTGCCCCTACCGGGTGAGGACTCTGTTCTTGGCTGTGACACCTGAAACGTGTCCTGAGAGCAAAGGAAATGTAGGAAATTCTGATTTTTTTGGGAAAGCTGAATTCTTTGTGCACCCCCTTTTCTAAGGGCGGTCTCTGGAAGGGATGAAGGTGGTGGACACGATGCTGGGGGATTTGAAGCAGTGGAATCACTTGGAATTTGGGCTGATTCCAGAGATGTTTTGGGGCTCTTTCCACTAAAAGGAGATGCTGAGAGTGGAGTTTCCCCTCCCTTGGCTGGGGCTGTCCCAGGTGGAAGTGCTGCTCACACTCAGATGTTGTGTCCTTGGTTTCCCTCTGGGAACCTCCCCCAGCCTCGGGAAGGGCCCCCTGAGCCCCATCCCAAAAATCAAAGCCTCCTGCTCGGGCAGCTGAAGGTCTGGAGGGAGCAGAATTTGGGACAATTTCATGACAAAACCAATAAATGCTGAATTATTGAGCACAGGGGTGATTTTGAGAAGGCCAAGGCAGGAGGGGCCCTTTAGTCCTGGCCTGGTTGGGCTGAGCAGCTCAGGGGGAGCTCAGAGAGGTTTTTTGGGGTGGAGTGGGTGGGGAAAAACTTCCTCAGAATGGGAAGGAATTCCTGCAGTGCTGTGGAAGCTGAGCCGGGTGGCAGAGAAGAATTTTCTCATCATTCCTCACTCAAAACGCTGTTTTTCCTGTAAAAAATGTTGTTTCACACCCAAATTATTGGGATAACTCGTTGGGCTGGGAATTGTTGGAAAATTGGAGATTCCCATCAGCTCCTTGGTGATTTTTCATGGAATTTTGGGCTGTGTGGCACCTACAGAGGATGGAAAAATCTTATTTTAAATCAATTTCAAGACCAGGGCTTGATGAGTTTATTTTTGCTCACCAAAAGTTTTGCTGGTGAGGAATTTTGGTGTTTAAGCTGCTTTTTGTAGTTCTTGATGTTCATTTTTGGGGCTTTGGTGGCCTGGAGGTCTCGTGCTCATTTTCATGTGTAAAATTCAGTGTCTCCTGAAGAAAACCAGAGCTTGCAGGGGTTTTTTTTCAAGAAATTAAGATTTATCTGCTGGGTTTAATTGAGTTATGACAGGAACAGAAGCCTCTGAGAGCCCTAAAATCAAACTCTCCACTGTTTTATTCAGCTGCAGTTGAAAAGAGAATATTTTAGGGATTAATTGCCTGCTTTGGAACCAGAATGGCTGATTTTTTTTTTTTTTTGGAGTGGCATTGCTTAGATATTTCCTGCAATTGATTTTAAAGGAACTTTATTTCCAGGAGGGTTTCACAGCAAAAATATTTTTTAAAATAT
>VZTZ01047421.1:441-13953 GCA_013400955.1 Drymodes brunneopygia | reverse complement strand
GATGAGGGCAGGACCTGGGGGAGCTGTGGGGGTGAGGGCAGGACCTGGGGGAGCTGTGGGGGTGAGGGCAGGACCTGGGGGAGCTGTGGGGGTGAGGGAATTCCGTGGAACCCCAGCTGTGCTGCTCTGCAGAGCTGTGGGGCTGCTAACTGGGGCAGTGTGAGGTGAGGGAAGGGTCCCCGTGAGGGCAGGAAGTCACTGTTGATAAACAACCTTTTCTCATTTCCTGCCTCTCTCGGTGCTGGTGCAGCTGCAGAGGGCTGGGAGCTGCTGCCCGTGCTGGGGACAGGGCCTGGGGGTCCCTGCAGATCAACCCACGTGCAGGAGGGCAGGAGCTGGGGCTGCAGGTGCTGTGTGCACAGCCAGGGTGGTGCCAGAGCTCAGAGCCCTGGCCCTGCCTGCCCAGGGTTATCAGAGATCTGGGGCTGCTGCCTGTTGAGCCAGTGCTGGCAGGGAGAGCAGGGCCTGCCTGGGGCTGGCCTGAGTCTGCTCTGGGGTGTGTTGTCCTGCTGCACCCCAAACCCACAGCGTGGGCAGCAGGGAGAGGGGATTCTGCCCCTGTGCTCAGGTGAGACCCCACCTGCAGAGCTGCCCCAGCCCTGAGGATTCCAACAGCACAAGGAGCTGGAGCTGCTGGAGAGAGCCCAGAGGAGGCACCAGAGCTGCTGCAGGGCTGGAGCCCCTCTGCTCTGGAGCCAGGCTGGGAGAGCTGGGGGTGCTCACCTGGAGAAGGGAAGGATCCAGGGAGAGCTCAGAGCCCCTTGCAGGGCCTAAAGGGGCTCCAGGAGAGCTGGAGAGGGACTGGGGACAAGGGACAGAGGGACAGGAGCCAGGGAATGGCTTCCCAGTGCCAGAGGCCAGGGATGGATGGGCAGGAATTGTTCCCTGGCAGGGTGGGCAGGCCCTGGCACAGGGTGCCCAGATTTGCTGTGGCTGCCCCTGGATCCCTGGCAGTGCCCAAGGCCAGGCTGGAATAATGGGAGGTGTCCCTGCCCATGGAACTGGATGAGCTGTAGTGTTGCTGTCTATCCAAACCATTCCATGATTCCATGGTCATCACTGCAGTGTCCAGTGGGCACTCCCAGGGCTGAGGGTGCCCTGGTGTTCCTGGGGGCAGGGCTTGGCAGGGCTTGGGCTGTGCAGCAGAGAATTTCTGTGGGATGTTCTGCCTGCTCAGGTCCCAGAGTTGCTGCTTTTCCTCTCCCTGTGTCCAGCACAGCCTCGGGATGCAGCTTGCTCAGAGCAGGGAGGGAGCAGAGCTGAGTGCTCTGTCCCTGCTCTGCCCTGGTGGCTCTGTGCTGGTGCCACAGTGACCTGTCCCCATGCCCAGCTGCCAGTCTGTGCTGGTGCTGTGTGTGCAGGGAGGGAGGTGTGAGCTGGAGTGGGCTGAGGCTGGACAAGTTTGGTGTTGGTTTTTCACAGGAAGTCCCTGTGGGTGACCTGAGGAAGGGATTTCCTGCTGCACCACTGGCAGTGCCCAGGAGCTGTGTGGGAGATGGGCTCTGGGAATGCTCCTTGGCTGGGTCACTTGGGGACACAGAGTGTTCAGGTGACCCTTCTGTGAGGGGCAGTGCTGCAGCCATGTGCTTGGGAATGCCAGGATGGTTTGGGGAAAGGGACCCTGAGCCTCATCCCATTCCACCCCTGCCATGGGCAGGGACACCTCCCACTGTCCCAGGCTGCTCTCAGCCCCAATGTCCAGCCTGGCCTTGGGCACTGCCAGGGATCCAGGGGCAGCCACAGCAAATCTGGGCACCCTGTGCCAGGGCCTGCCCACCCTGCCAGGGAACAATTCCTGCCCAATCTCCCATCCAGCCCTGCCCTCTGGCACTGGGAAGCCATTCCCTGTGTCCTGTCCCTCCATCCTTTGTAAATTCTCTCTCTCCATCTTTCTTGTTTGCCCCTTCAGGCACTGGAAGGCCACAGTTAGCTCACCCCAGAGCTTTCTCTTCTCCAGGCTGGACAATCCCAGCTCTCCCAGCCTTTCCTCCCAGCAGAGCTGTTCCATCCCTCTGATCCCCTCGGTGCCTCCTCTGGCCTCTCTCCAACAGGTCACTCTCCTCCCTGATTGTTCCATGGGAAAGGTCTGGAGGCTGCTGTGGAGCACAGCAGGCTCTTCCTGGAGAACCTGGAATGGGCTTTTCAGTGCTCAGTGAGGTGTTGAACAAGGTGGTGCTGCAGAAGATTCAGGGATTGATCCCAGCCTGTGGAATGAGCTGGTAACTGGAGCTGGTAAAGGCTTCCTGGATTTTTTTTTTCTGGAGGGGATTGTTTGTTGCTCTCTTGGGCCTTTTGGTGGTGCTTTGTTTTGTTTTCAATGCCCTGGGGATTATTCAGGGCTCCTTCCCTGTTCCCAGGCTGTGGCCAGGCACAAATTTCCGAGACAGACACGGAGCAGTGGTGAGGGTTGGTTTGTCACTCCTGTAAAATGCCTTTGCAGAGGTTTCTGAAGGACAGGGGCAGGGCAGGTGGTGGCCACAGCTCTGGGGACAGAGCCACTGCGTGGTGTCCTCCCAGCACGTGACACAGCTCCGTGTCTGCTCTGCTGGCCAGGGAATTACCTTGGCACTGCTTCCAGGGAAACAGACTCCTGGCTGCACAAGACTGAGCAGGGCTTGGCACAGACCCTGTCACATGTTCATGGAGAAGGGCACTTTGCTTCACTCCTCACTCACACAGATCCCTCATCAGCTGCAGCTCTTCGATGGGTTTTTCCTGGGCTTTTTCAAGGTTTTTTTCTGAAGGATTTCTCTGCTGGGGCACCTCCAATTCTGGGGGCAGCTCTGGGCCCCTCCTGACAGGAGAGACCTGGAGGGGCTGGAGCGTGTCCAGGGAAGGGAACAGAGCTGGGAAAGGGGCTGGAGCAGCAGGAGAGGCTGAGGGAGCTGGGAAAGGGGCTGAGCCTGGAGAAAAGGAGGCTCTGGGGGGACCTTGTGGCTCTGCACAAGTCCCTGACAGGAGGGGGCAGCCAGGGGGGGTCGGGCTCTGCTCCCAGGGAACAGGGACAGGACAAGGGGAAATGGCCTCAGGCTGTGCCAGGGCAGGCTCAGGTTGGACATCAGGAGCAATTTCTGCCTGGAAAGGGTGCTCAGGCCTTGGCAGAGGCTGCCCAGGGAGGTTTGGAGTCCCTATCCCTGGAGGTGTCCCAAGGAATTCCTGGAGGTGGCACTGAGTGCTCTGGGCTGGGGACAAGGTGGGGATCAGTCACAGGTTGGGCTTGGTGGCCATGGAGGGATTTTCCAGCCTCAGGGATCCTGGGATTCTGTCACTTCCCAGTAAATCCAGCTTGAATTGCAGGGGTGAGCTCAGCTTGGCCCTCTGACACCTCCTGCACTTGTTCTGGATGATGTGGTGAGCTGCAATCTGCTTTAAGCTCATCCTGGGCTTCTTCAGCAGACAAATGGAGGCTTAGGAATGGTTCCTGTGTGGAAGCAGAACCCGTGAAGGCTGAGGTGGGAGTGTAATCCCCTCTAATGGCTGGAGCAAACCAGCAGACTACAAAATCCTCCTTCCAGTCACAATAATCCAATTATTGGCCTGCCGTTCTAAACACTTCATTTCCAAGTTCCTCTGCTCCTGCTGGGAATTTTAACCTCTTGGAGGGCTCTGTGAGTTGCTGCAGATGCCCTCCCTGGGGGTGTGCAGGTGATTGCTGTGGCTGGAGCTCAGGGAAGCCCATTTCCCACCTTTGGGGTGAATAATGGGCTGACAGGGCAGTGCTGGCTAAGGTGGGGCTCGTTTGATTGCTGTTTTAATTACAATTAGTAATTATTAGTACAGCTGCTTGAAAAGCCACCCCAGGGCCTGGCTCTTGGCCTGGCAGTGGAGCCCCCCTGTCCCAGAGTGTCAGTGCAGCTGGAGAAGGGCTGGGATGTTGTTTCCCTGGGCAGGGCAGGGTGGGGAGGGTGTGTGAGAGCCCTGGGGGAGAGGGAGAGAGGCTGTGCCAGGTGGGGAATCCCCAGGCCTGCCCCCAGTGCCTCTCCCTGCAGGATCCCAGGTGGAAGTGTGGGCAGCTCCATGTTCCAGGAGAGAAATTCAGTGCTGCTGAAGCACCCCAGAGACTTTCTCTGTGTTTCATAGAGTCACAGAACAGTTTGGGATGGAAAGGACCTTAAATCTGACCTCATTCCACGCCCTGCCATGGGCAGGGACACCTTTCACTCTCCCAGGCTGCTCCCAGCCCCAGTGTCCAGCCTGGCCTTGGGCACTGCCAGGGATGCAGGGGCAGCCACAGCAAATCTGGGAATTCCATCCCAGCCTCTCCCCACCCTCCCAGGGAGCAATTTCTGTCCTTGTTTAAAGCCATAAACGTGCTGTAGGTGTGGGTTTTACCACACGGCTCAGCCACATTTTTGCTTGGTCTGTCTCATTAATTTAATTTTAGCAGGAGGGGTTTGGAGGCCTCGTGCAGAGCTGGGGGAGCTCCTCTCTGCTCCTCCCCACAGCTCACACCTGCAGCTGTGCAAGGCTGAGCATTTCAGGGCAAGGCTTTAGCAAGTGAGACCCAAAGCCAGCGGTGTTTCCTGGCCATAAAACCCCAGATTGGTTTGGGCTGGGAGGGACCTTGGAGATCACCTTGTCCCACCCCTGCCATGGCCTTTGTAACACCTGCAGGAGCTGGAAATGCACCTGGTCCCTGCAGGAACAGCACTGTGCAGCAATCAGCTTCTGTTAAATGTGCTTGGATGTGCTCTCAGGCAGTCCTGTGCTTTAAAAAGAGGGGAATCCAAGTTGTGCAGAGCCCCTGTGTGGCACAGGCTGAGGTGCTGTGCACCAAGTGTGCTTGGTTTGAGTGCAGACACAATAATGCAGCTGTGAGTTATTGCCCAGGCTCACCAGGGCTGGCTGAACCCCATCCTGTGGCTTTGGGGCTCAGTCCTGAGCTGCAGCTGCTCCCCAGCACCTGCCAAACACACCAGAACCGGATGCTTGAGATACAGAAACACACCAGAACCGGGTGCTTGAGATACATTTTTGCTTTTTCTATGATTGTCAGGTTTTCTGCTTCTGTGGGTCTGTTTGGAGGAGTAAAAATAGAGGGCCAAGAGCAGCTGGGACATTCAGTGCCATTCCTGTAGTGTCCCTAAAACATCTCTGCTGTCACCAGTGGTGGGATGTTCTTTGTGACCCCAATGCCATCCCCAGGGAGCAGCCTCAGTGGAGCACAGTGACGGTGCTTTCAGTGCTGATGGACACCTGTCAAATAAAGTGTGAGAGTTGGATAATTGTGCCCATTGCTTCTGTGAGTGCCCCAAAACTCTGCTCTGCTGTGGAGCTGCTGTGGGGCTGAGAGGAGGGATGAAAATGGAGAGGAGTAAAAAGATCCCAGAAAAGTTTGGGTTGGAAGGGACCTTGAAGCTCATCCTGCCATGAGCAAGGACATTTCTACCAGACCAGGGAACAGGGACAGGACAAGGGGAAATGGCCTCAGGCTGGGCCAGGGCAGGCTCAGGTTGGACATCAGGAGCAATTTCTGCCTGGAAAGGGTGCTCAGGCCTTGGCAGGGGCTGCCCAGGGAGTCCCCATCCCTGGAGGTGTCCAAGGAATTCCTGGAGGTGGCACTCAGTGCTCTGGGGTGGTGACAAGGTGAGGATTGGGCACAGGTTGGACTCATCCTGGAGTTCTTTTTCAGCCTCAGGGATTCTGGGATTATCCAGGCACTTGGGTTACACACTTGCACGAGTTTTGCTTTAATTGCAGTAATTTGGTTTTTAACTCAAGTTGATCAAACAGTTGGCTGGCACCAGGGCTGGGGCTCCTGGCCAGCTCTGGGCTGTCCCTGTGCTCTTGTCCCCAGGTGGGTTTAACAGGAAGGACCAGGGAGCAAACCCAGGGCAGCAGCAGGAGCTGTCCCTGAACCTTTGCAGGGAACATGGACACTCTGATGGTTCCTGGCCATGCAGCAGCTCCGTGTGAGAGCATCCAAAGCAGTCCTGGCTCTTTTAAAAGCACTTTTGTTGCTTGTGAGGCAGGCTGGTGTGGCTGCTGCTCACAGCAATCCTGGGTGTCATTGCAGGGATGCAGCTCCGGGGCAGGGTCTGAACTTGTGAACTTCTCTCTTTGGGGCACATGGAAACTTCCTTTTCAGAAGCACAGCTGGGAATTGGGTGTTCTGCAGCTGTTCTGAGAGCCCTTGTGGATATTGAGCATCATATCCATGTTATTGATACTCTGATAGCTGGATATCCATGTCAGGGATATTCTGATGGCTGTGCTGTCCCTGCAGGAGCCTGAGTGCACTAATTCCTTGTGTTTCACTGGGTCCTGAATTCAGAATTGATTTCATAAGACCTCTTGGTAAAAATGATCCTGTTCCTTCTTCTGGCAAGTCCTGCACTTTGTGTTCTTTCTTTCCTCCTTTCCATATGGGAAAATTGGAATTTGCTCTCCAACTTCTTGCAAAAAACAGCAAAAATATTATCCTGCCCATCTTTTCCCGAGCTCAGTCCGTGCTGTCCCACTGGAGCATCCCCTGGGATAACAAAACCCAGTTCTATTTTTCCCCTGTGCTTGCTGGCACAGGATGCACAAACATGGTTTGTGTTCAGAGTTGTGCTCAGTTCTGGGGGCTGCTGGAGAGGGTCCAGTGGGTCCCTGTGCTCAGGTGAGGCCCCACCTGCAGAGCTGGGGATTCCAACAGCACAAGGAGCTGGAGCTGCTGGAGAGAGCCCAGAGGAGGCCCCGGAGCTGCTGCAGGGCTGGAGCCCCTCTGCTCTGGAGCCAGGCTGGGAGAGCTGGGGGTGCTCACCTGGAGAAGAGAAGGATCCAGGGAGAGCTCAGAGCCCCTTGCAGGGCCTAAAGGGGCTCCAGGAGAGCTGGAGAGGGACTGGGGACAAGGGACAGAGGGACAGGACCCAGGGAATGGCTTCCCAGTGCCAGAGGGCAGGGCTGGATGGGAGATTGGGCAGGAATTGTTCCCTGGCAGGGTGGGCAGGCCTTGGCACAGGGTGCCCAGAGAAGCTTCCCTTCCCTTCTGCCACTTGCTGCTGTTCCTGTCGAATAGAAATTCTGCAGGGAAGGTTTTTTCCAGTTAAAGGTTTTGGGTTGTAGATGAGCACTTCAGTAACAAAGTGGTTTTATTTACAGTCTCCACACACAGTGCACTTCCCTTAAATGGCCTTCAAATGCCATTTTTTGTGACAGTTCAGGCCACTGAGGCTTCCTGTCCATCTCTGAGCTGCTGTCTCCTCTAGGCCTGTGGGCAGCTCTGTGTTCTCCAGCCTTAAAAGGAAAGGATGAGTGTTGAGGTTTCTCCTCTGCTCCAGAGGGAAGGAATGTGGGAGAACATTCCCTCCAGATGGAGCTGCCAGCCTCAGGTTGGCTCCTGTGCCCTCCATGGGCACCTGAGCATGGAAATCCCGTGGCTCCCGGTGCCCTGATGGGTGGGGTCACCTTTATCTTCAGGGAAGGCCTGGAGGTGGCTCTCAGTGCTCTGGGCTGGGGACAGGGTGGGCACTGGTCACAGGTTGGACTCAGTGATCCCAGAGGGCTTTTCCATCCTCAGAGATGCCAGGATTGTGCCAGCCCCCACAAGGGTGTGAAGCTGCTTGGCAAGCACGAAGCTTTTCTTTCCTTAATTAAAGCAGGAGGTGATGCTATTTTTAGCTGGGATTAGGTCCCTGATCCTGCTTCCCACTCTGCTGGCACCCGTGGTGCTGCAGCCTGGGGGCAGGAGCTGGGTCAGAGGTGTGGGAACCCTTTCCAGCCCCAGCACAGACACTCTGGACACTCTGGCCAGTGCCCCAGGGGGACATTCAGGCATTTGGGACAAATCTTTCTGCCAGGGAATTAAGGGAAGCACCAGGTCTAAGTTTAGCAGCCCCAGTGTTGGCTTTGCCGTGCCCAAGCTTTCCTGCAGAAATCCTGGAAGTTCCTCGTGCTGTGCTGCCTGGCTGGGCTGGCTCCCTGCCCGGGCAGGAGGAGGGCTCAGCACTGCTGGTTTTGGGGACTTCCTTGTGGGGCAGGTTTGGGACTCTGCCCTGTGCCCTGCCTGCTCTCCAGCTGTGTTCCCAGGAATTTGCCAGCTGGGAAATGGTGACGTGCTCCAGCCCTGTGCAGCTGCCCTGGCTGAAGGCAGGTGCTGCTCAAACATGAATTTAATTCCAAAAACATCTCTTGGGAACTGAAGGCTTTGACAGCTCAGTGTACAAAAAAATGCTCCAGCTTTGTCTGTTTTGTGTGTGGGTCCTGAATTCTTGTGCTGCGTGGGGGAGCCTGAATGGACAGCCAGGAGTGGTGCAGCAAGTCTGGCTTAGCAATTAATAATTATGATTAATAATTATCTCTTGCTGATAATTTGGACCTTCCCATGTCACTTTTAGGTCCCCTCAGCCTTCTCAAACCTTCAGGGATAATGCAGAGAGGTTTTTGGGTTTTTTGTGGTTAGTCCCCACCTAAAGACATGTTCTCTTCTCCCACCTCATCCCCAGGTTATTCCTGAAGGGATGTTGTGCTCAAGCCCCACCTCAGAGATCCTATTCCAGGTTATTTACTGGTCCAAATTCGAGGATGTAAAGCTCCCAGACCAGGAGCTTTGAGTTGTTTTGTAGGGATTCACTCCTGCTTTTCCCCACTAAAACCCATCCTAGACAGCAAAGCTCTCCTGGCCTTTGAGGTTGGTATAATCCTGTTGGGCTCCTTTCAAACTGAGGAGTTGGACTCGATTCCTGTGGGTCCCTTCCAGCTCAGGATATCCTGTGATTCTCTGGAACTGTTTATTCTCCACTTAGAGCTGGCCTTGTGGATTAACTGGGTGGGAGCTTTGGAGGTTGATGGGAGCTCAGGGCACTTTCAGAATGGTCATGGTGTCTTTTGGTTGGACAAATTTTCCACTGATCCAGAAAGGTTCTGCTTGAAGAAGCACTTCTGGACAGATGTTTGAAATGAAACATCACAAATACAATTTAGAGGGCAGGGCTGGATGGGAGATTGGGCAGGAATTGTTCCCTGGCAGGGTGGGCAGGCCCTGGCACAGGGTGCCCAGATTTGCTGTGGCTGCCCCTGGATCCCTGGCAGTGCCCAAGGATGTCCAGGCTGGACATTGGGGCTGGGAGCAGCCTGGGACAGTGGGAGGTGTCCCTGCCCATGGCAGGGGTGGCACTGGATGGGATTTCAGGTCCCTTCCCAAACCCCTCTGGGATTCCAGTGTTGGTTCCTGCCCTGGCTGGGTGTGGAACCAGCCCCGTGTCCCTGCCCTGCCCCACCTCTCTCAGCAGGAACAGGCAGGGAGTGCCCGTGGAGCTGCTGTGGCAGCAGAGCCTGGAGCCCTCCCCTGTCCTCCCCCAGGCTGTGGCTGCTCTCCCAGTTGAGCAGGAGCCTGTCCAGGTGCCCAAGGAGGGAGGTGGCTCTGGGATGTCCCCTCCCCTGCTGCTGCTCCAGGAGCCATGTGACAGCTCAGTGTGAAACGTGGCCTTTAATGGCACCTGGCTGCTGATGACACGGGGTTGTCCATTCCTCCCTGACCTCCTTTCTGCCTAAAACCTCGGGCAGCATTTGGCTAATTGGATGAGTGGAGCAGATCCTGCAATCTGGGTCAAGCCCTTCATCCCCCCCGGGGCTCCTGCGGGGTTTTCTCGGCTGCTCCGGGGTGACTGAGCAGGAATTTCGCATCCACTCGGGGCTTTTTATAGCTGACCCACTTCTCTCCCAGGTTTGCATGGCAGGGGATGATTCCCTGCTGGCAGGAAATGTGCAGCTTTTGCTGGTGTCTGGAGCTGCAGCTGGAATTCTGCTCCTGGGAAGGGATGGATGTGAGGCTGAGGTGGAAGCAGACGATCAGGTTTTGCTGCCTGTCTCTGCAGAGCGTGTGCTGATCCAGGTGGGAACTCCTCAGCTGCTGTGGATTCCTGCATTTAGGAAGTGTAAGTTCTGTCAGGAAGGAGCCAGAGTGTAAGTGTATGTTTCTAACATCAGGGTCCAGTTTTAAATCCCTCTTTGCACAAGGGAATCACCAACAGCAGGAGTTCCAAAGTGCATTTTTGCCAATACTTCCTGAAAGCATTCATGGGCTGAGGTGCTCCTTCACAACCAGCCTTGGAGAATCTCTGGGTTAAACCCTGATGGGCTGATTGCTGCTAAAAACAGCCCCAACCACTTCAAACACACGTTTCCACCAGGCTTTTAATTCTGGATGCTGGCACCATCCACTGTCAGGTTTATGTGGGCAGAGCTTGGATCACTCTGAGCTTTCCTAAATGGAACAGTGTGGCAGCTCTTCTGCTGCCAGTGCCCCCAGTGAGGGGGGCTGTGCTGGACTGCTCTGGGTGAGGCTTTCAGCTCCTGTTCCATGAAGGAATCCTTGCCCTGGTGTCACTTCCCCGTGGTGTCCTGCCTGTCCCCGTGGTGTCCTGCCTGTCCCCGTGGTGTCCTGCCTGTCCCCGTGGTGTCCTGCCTGTCCCCGTGGTGTCCTGCCTGTCCCCGTGGTGTCCTGCCTGTCCCCGTGGTGTCCTGTGGCTCCCATTGCCCAGGCTGGTTGTGGTGCAGCTGCTGGGAGTTGCTGTCACCCCAGGAGCTCCCAGGGCTGTTGGTTCCACTTGGAGAGATTTCTACAAACGCAGTGAAAGCTTTGAGGTGGAGATGGGATTGGTTTGGAGTTGGGGTTATCCAGGCTGGCAAACACATGCCCAGCAGCTCCCAAGGCAGCCAGATTTGGATGGTTAAGGTTAGAGGGTGATTGGTTTGGTTTGGACTCCCAAACCCCCCTTATTCTCACAGCAGAACACTGATTATTATAAACAGCTCATAAACCCCTGCTCGTGTGGTTTTTTCTGTCCTGTCCCCCCTCAGTGCTGGGGTTTCTCAGTCCTTTCAAAGGCATCACCACTGCTCAATTGGAGCCTCTCAGAGATCCAGAACCTCCCAATCCCACTCTCCTCCCCACCCTGTCCTTCCTGCTGCCTGGGACCTGCTTGTCCCCTCACTGCCTCCAGCAGCAGGCTCAGACTCGTGGTGGAAATATTTCCCTTCAGGGTTGAGAGGACACTCACTGTGGGCCATCCTTGTCACACACGGAGGTGCTGGAAGTGCAGCTCTTTCCTTTGGGAATTCTGGAGTGCTTAAATTTTATTCCAAAATTTGGAAATGCCAGTGGGCAGCACGGCCAGAGCAGGAGGGTTCCTCTGGGCTGTGATGCAGTAGGTTGACCTGGAAGGAAAGTGGACTTTGAGTTGAGTTCAGCAAAACAATAATTAAAAGATGTTGGGAAGATCGTTGAGGTTGGCAAAGCCCTCCAAGCCCACTGAGCCAAACCAAAGTGTAAATTGATTTTCTCCTGATGATGCTGGTTTTTGGAACCAGAAAATGGGGTTGGAATGAGATGATCTCTAAGGTCCCTTCCAGCCCAGCCCATTCTGTGATTCTCAGACCAGTGCAGTGCTCAGGATGCACAGTGATGTGTGCTATCAAAGAGGTGACTTTTGTAGGGAGAGCTCCCCTGGCACAGGGTGCCCAGATTTGCTGTGGCTGCCCCTGGATCCCAAGGCCAGGCTGGACATTGGGGCTGGGAGCAGCCTGGGACAGTGGGAGGTGTCCCTGCCCACGACAGGGGTGGCACTGCATGACCTTTGATGTCCCTTCCCACCCAAATCATTCCAGGATTAATGTTTTTTGTTGACAGTGAGCTTGGCTCAGTTGGTCACAGCTGAGTTGTCTCTCAGACTCTGTCCTGTGGCACAGCAGGATTTTATTTACTTATTTACACACAGGGACTAAAAATGACTCAAGTGAAAGATCTGATATGGGATTAAAAGGGCAGAGGAGAAGGGAGAAGGTACTTAAGGTGTATCTGTTCTTTAAAGGTGTATCTGTGTTTGTGGGAGTCTCTTTAATCCCTATTCCTGGTTCTTCTGGATCAGCTGGTCTGGCAGCAGCTGCAGGTGTGAAGTGCTTTATGTGAGGAGGCTGAGGGCTGGGATTGAACACGTTTCCTAAAGAGCAGGAGATGGGGCTGGGGACCTGCTCTGCTCCTGTCCTGCCTGTCCCCAGGGCTGGGCTGGCTCAGCACAGGAGCTTTGATCCCAGCTTAGCAGAGCCACAGTGGCACACGTGGGGCAGCAGCTGGGTCAGCCACAGATCCAGTGAGGGGGGAAAAGAGCTCCAGGATCAGAGTCCAGCCTAACGCTGGGTCTGTGCCCTGTCCTCTGAGATTTGTGTGCTTTGGGGATTCTGGGAACCATCGAGCTCTGGGAGCACGTCCTGTGTGCAGTTCTGAANGGCACTTGGGGACGTGGGGCAGTGCTGGGGGATGGGTCAGATTCAATGATCTCCCAGGGCTTTTCCAATCTAAATAATTCAGTGGTTCTAGGAATCTCCTGGAGAGCAGAGACACCTGGCAGAGCTGGTTGAGTTTCCCCAGTGACCCTCCCAGAGCAGCCCAGCTGGATTTGCAGGGAGCCAGGCAGGGCTGGCAGGAGCCCAGAGCTGGCCAGGCTCACCCTGCTGAGCCCTGGGGAAGGGGGACACGGGGAGAGTTCCCTGGGAGAGGGGCAGGAAAGCACCTGGGGCAGGCAGGGATGGAAGCAGAGAAGATTTTCTCCCCTCTGCTGAGGTTCCCTGGTGAAACCCAGCCTTCACACACACCCTGGTGACAAATTAATGAATTGTGCTGCTGCTGCTCCAGTCTGGGCCACGTGGAGCCCATCAGGAGCCCGCCCAGGGAGGGAAGGTCAGGGCATAACTCAGTGCCCAGGAGGGGAAAAGGCCAGTTAGAGTTTGGTGTGGGAGCACTGGCCAGTGCCCTGAGTTCCCTGGGAATGGACTCTCTGCACTGCTTCACTTCTCTCCTGATTCTGCCACCTGCAGTGAAAAGGGTGAAAGCACAGATGGAAATGGGGATATCCTGAATTTCTGGCCTTCCCTGGGCTCCCAGGATGGGCTTTGGGATCCAGCTCTGGGCTGGTGGTGCAGAGTGAGCTGTCTCCTGGGCAGAGCTGTGTGAGGGAACACGAGTTTGGGGTGATGGAACCCAAAACCTGCACGGGCCTGGCTGAGGTCACTCTGCAAACACCTCAGTCTGGATCCTTCTGCTGCGGTGTCTGAAGCTGCAGCAGGGCTGGGGGTGAGGTGGGATGAGCCCCTGGGGCTGCAGCAGTGCAAACAAATCCCAGTTACATCTTACAGAGCAGCTCTGGCTGCCCCTGGAAGTGTCCATGGCCAGGCTGGACATTGGGACTTGGAGCAGCCTGGGACAGTGGGAGGTGTCCCTGCCATGGCAGGGGTGGCACTGGATGGGCTTTAGGGTCCCTTCCCACCCAAACCATTCCATGGTTCTGTGAAATTCAGGCTTTAACATCACTCCACAAGAGATTTTCCAGCATGGGGCCTTCAGCTGGAGCTGAATGTGGGGATTAGTTCTGGGAGCAGGGAGATGCTGCAGCTCAGCAGGGCCCTGCAAAGCCCTTTCCAGGAGAGCTGGGTTGGGATAAACTGGAGTTCTGGGGGGAATGAGGGGCAGGAGGGGCCTTGCAAAGCCTGGATTGGGATAATCTGGAGTTCCTGGGGGGATTGAGGAGCAGG
>VZTZ01047416.1:932595-971829 GCA_013400955.1 Drymodes brunneopygia | reverse complement strand
CGTGCCATGAGGGGATGGCGTGTGGGGGCAGGTGACCCTGGGGGGCTCGAGAAGGGCTGTGAATATTGGTTTTCTTTTTCCGTCCGTTTCCCCATGGGATACGACCGCTCCCATTGCTAGGTGTCGTAAACTTCCGAGCGTGCTTTTTCATCTAAATAAAAGTGGCTTATGTAGGGGCATTGTGTAAAAGAGGTAGAGCAACTTTTTATATAGGCAGACAGAGATAGGACAAGGCGAATGATTTTAAACTAAAATAAGAAATTTATATTAGACATTAGGAAAAATTTCCCTATGTGCTGAGGCCCTGGCACAGGGTGCCCAGAGAAGCTGTGGCTGCCCCATGCCTGGCAGTGTCCAAGGCCAGGTAGGATGGGGCTTGGAGCAACCTGGGATAGTGGAAGGTGACCCTGCCCATGACAAGGTGGAATGATATGATCTTTAAGGTCCTTTCCAACCTAAACTATTTTGTGATTCTGTGAAAACAAGGCTGGTTTTGGTCTTGGAAGTGTCCTTGCCATTGGCCGAGCAAGCATTGGCAGATGCCCAAAGGAGCTGTACTGAAAGCGAGGAGAGTGAACCAAATGTGTCTGTCCCAGGTGCAAAAATTAGTTTCTATTAATTACACCCAATTAATACAGTGCTATTTTTTCCTTTGAAATACTTGTACTCATGAATAAAAATTTTGTATTTAATTTATACAGAGCCCTGAAATTTGTGATTTCTCAGAGTGTTGCAACCTCCAGGACTCCTGCAATTACTGCATCTAAAATACAATCAAAACCTTCATTCCCATATTTTAGCTGTCCTTTACTGGCATTCTCATCACACCACAAATATCCTGGCCATGGGTGCAGCAGTAGTTACCTGACCTTTGGGTTATCTGTTCAGGTAATATCTCTGAAGGACCTCGTGAATACTTATGTTACTTGTTTTGCATTAAAAGTTTTACCAAAACTTGATTACAGGAGGAGCACATAGACTTTGTGCTGAGAATCCTTCAAGGCACCGTTAGAGAGCAGCAGAGGTCCATGGAAAAGCTTTTAATTCAGCAGGTTATTTTTGTGGTTAATTCAAACAGAGAGACTCGATACCTTTTCAGTACTCTTTGCAGTCTGGCAAATAGTCTGTTTTCCAGCACTGAATAAACAGCATTCCTCTTTCTTGCTTACCACAATCACTCGAGGCTTTGCCTGTTTGACGGAGATAATAGCAGCTATTGTCAGTAAAACCTCCTGACTCATAAAGAAGTTTATTCCTGCTCTGCCTTCTCCAGAGAGTAACTTTACTTTTGGGACACAAAGGACTGGATTCTTCCTGCCATCCTTGCCAGACTTAATTTTATTTTTTACATGACAGGAGGACAAAGGGAGTCCACTGTACTTCAGATTTACGTGCAAACACCGTTCTTTGCCGTTTTCCATTAGTTTGGGACAAAAAAAGGTTGTCTTTCACAGTTTCAGTCAATTGGATGTCTCGTTTTGGCATGTAGCTGAGGTGGGATATAGCAAAATGAGGTAACTGAGCACTGAATCTTCATCACTGAAAGTGAATGCTTTAAAGAAATAAACTAAGGAGAAGACTCCTGTGGTCTGTGTGGCTGAGGCAGGGAATGGGGATGTGAGAATACACACCATGACAGGTAATGGGACCTTTCCTGAAGGGATCTGTCTGCCTGTCATCTGCTTCCCAGCACTTCTGGCTGAGAAGGATCTGTATCCATACTCACACTCCTGCTTTCTATAACACTTTTCTTCCATAGAGCCCTCATCACATTGGAAACATTATTACATTTAGCTTCATAAAATGTCTTTCAACATAACAGATTGTTAATATAACCCATTTCATGGTTGGAGGGAAATAAAGAATCGAGACCGACAGCAGTTCAGAGCCATCAAATCCTCAGCTGGAGATTTTGCAGGATTTCAAGATCCCTTCTTCCATTCCCATGCACTCACTGCCAAAGAAACATAAGTCATGCGTGTCACGATCTCAATTATAAGAGAAAATCAATGACTGTGCAGCCCCATACTTTGACAAGCAAAACTACTCCTAATATTGCAGCTTTATACCTTTATTATTATTAATTCGAGCAGTTTCATACTGCTTTTCTTTTTAAACTGCATAAGTGCCTTTGTGTGTGTAGACTGGAAGGAGGCTGCTTTTATATTAGTCTTTGCATTTATCTGAACTGACTTTGTAAGAACAAATGCATGAGATCCACAGAGCATCAGAAATGTTTCCCACTTCTCTAAAACACAGACACAAAGTGTTTCAGGACATCCATTAATAATCCCTGCTCTGGGGAGTGCCTCACTATCAAAGTGCTGGGTTGGCTTATTAGTTTACAGGTTATTACTTCTCTAGTTTAGATTTCTCTCTTGTATCTTTTATGATGCAGAATATAGACTATGAGCTGGAACCTCAGGTGCAGCTGGGCTCTGGACTGTGCAGCCAAGGAGAGAGGATAGGAATTAGTTTGCTCCCTGATGCAGGAGCTGCTTGGGAATTATTCTGACCCTTGTTATAAATCAGATACATGAAGTGAAGTTGCCTGTGAGTACATTCCTCGGGCCAGACAATATCAGAGTTCTGCTCTTCCCCTTATTACTGTCACAGCAAGGTCGGGGGTGTGGGTGGTGCGGGGTTGTGCGAGGGCTCTCTCTATGGGGACCTCGTAAAAGGAGTAGGAGGAACGGCAGAAATTCACCTGGATTCCTCCTTTCAAGCTGAACCCACTGCATTTAATTAGAGTCTGGCAGAGACGGGGTTCAGAAAATAACAGTGAATTGAGGCCCTGGGGGAGGCAGGGAGAGGAGCACACCTGGGGCTGTTGAGCCCCAGCAGTCAGGTCTCCCTGGCTGGCTCTCTGCAGTCAGCGGAGAGAGGCTTTGGCCCTTGGTGCAGGGTGGAAACACGGCTTTGAACCTGGCTGTCTGCAGTCAGGAGTCACCCCGCTGCACCTGAAGCTGGCTGGTTATCTCTGGGTTTCTAGAGCTCCTTCTGACATAGGTATGAGCCTGTCAAACATTACCACAACACAACTCCTTCTGCACAGGCAGAAATGGGACATCAGGTGTGCAGGGGAGCCTGAGGTTGGAGTGTGAGCCGCCGAGGACTTCAGATGTGTCCAGGATTAGGTGATACCTGAACAGCATCTCAGAGTTAAAGCTCTCAGGCTGCCAGTTTATGTGCTCATATTTTGATGGAAGATGAGGGGATTCTGTCTCTTTTGTGTGTTGGTCCCTTTTCTGTGCTCCCTAGGATAACAGGATTATAAGTTCTTCTCCTGAGAGACAATTCTAAGAGGTTTGCTTTGTTCTGAAGTTGTCCCCATGGCTCTTACTGTATGGAACATCTCTTATTTCATTGATTGTGTAAGAGGAAGGCTCAGCCAATCCATTAGGCATTGCAGAACCACTCCAACGTATATTGTTTTTTTTTCCCAGTGTAGAATTCAGCCAGCAGAAAACACAGTCTTATAAGAAAAAACAAACATAACACTTAAACCCAAATTGTTCCCTTTCTGAGTGAGCTGCACTCAGCTGCACATCTGAAATAAAAGTGCTGGATGTCTTTACATGCCTGAGACTGTCAGGGCACGCTATTGTTTTGGTGTCTCACACTTGCAGCTTAGTAAGGAAGCAGTATGGGGATGTTCATTAATGTTTGTGTCAATAGTAACTGCCCACATATGAGCACTAGCAGATTTTCCTGAGAAAGCTCAATGCACAGGGTAGGATTTAAAAACATGGCAGCAAGCCAGCATGCCCTGGCTGGGCCTGGAAACATCTAGGTAGCAATTTGACTGGTGCTCTGTGGAAGTTTTTTTTAGTCAGATTTAGCGACCTATAAATAGAGGAGTACTCCAGCCCTTGTAGGACTTTTTTATGCTGTGTCATTGGTGTTTTCTGAGCTGCTGTGCAGGCTGGGGGAGGAGGATTACAGATCCATGGGTCTGAGAGGAGAAAGGAGCAACCTTGGTAGTGGGGGAGAGTTTTGGGAAGGGGCTCCTGCTGAGATTGCAGAGCCTGGCAAGAGTGAAGCAAGTCACATCTTCAGAAGGACTTTGCTGAAAACAGTTTCTGGGGTGATTGATCTCAAATGGCAGTAATTTTCATATATCTAGTACCCTTAAAACTAGCACATCTTAAATTTCTTTGCAAAAATCTCTCCAAAAATTATTTCAACAACCACTGGAATGAAAATGACATTCTGGAAACATGTGAGATACATCTCCAGAAACACTCCAGACTACCTAAGAGAGCTATAAGAGCTCCAGCTACCTAAAAGAGTCAGGATTACATCATTCAGTCAACCTGGTGCTGTCTGATGATAATTTTATCCTCGATATTTATCATGAGATAACAGCTGGCTGTTCTGGGCACTGTAGGCAGGGGGTATGGAACAGACAGAGTCATCATGAGGCAAGATTGAGTTTGAGTACTGTTTACATAATTTTCATTTGTCAAATAACAGCCCTACATAGATCACAGCCATGACAGCGCCTGTGGATGGTATCATCCATCAGCAGATCTACCCTGTGAGCAGCAGAAGCTTTGTATTGCTGCAATGGCCAAAGGAATTATTTCCATGGATCAGTAAAGACAGCAGTAATTGCCCTAAAGCTCACTACAGTTTATGTAGGAGATTTTCAGGTGCTTGTGGTGGTCTGTCAGATGGAAGACAACACGCAAATGGAGTGGATTGTAGAAATTATTGTGGCATAGCTTCCAAGAATAAAACTCATACCCCTCAGTTCCTGAGAAGTGTGAAAGCACAGAAAGTAACACTATGGCTCTTGCAGAAGTAACAAGAATGTCAGAGTATTAGTATGATGCTAATAGTATAGTCAGTCCTATAAATCACTTAATTGTGACAGCAAATTAAATAGTGTTGTTGCCTAGAATTCATCCACAGTTAAAATGATATATCTTGATGAGACAAATGCCTTCTGTGCTGCCAGTAATAAATTAGGTCCTCTTTCAAGTGAGAAAACAATTAAAAACTTGGTTGAAAAGGGCATACTTTCTCTGTGGCCACTGATCCCTCAAACCCGGAAATAATAAAGTGGTTCTAATAGTTGTTCATTGTTACACAGTTGAAAGAGGAAAAATCCATTGCCTCATTATGTTCAAGACAGTTATGAAATTGCATTGGGAATATTTGAAAATGTAAGAGGCATCTAACCAAATGGTTTCAACTTTGACAATGTGTCATCATTTGCAGTTCATAATGCTGCTGTTAACTTTTGGAGATATCAGTCAGTGCACACAGTGGAAAATGAGAATAAATATTTACCTTGCATTTATATACTGCATAAATAACAGCAAAGTACACAGTAGACAAGTCGTGATTCCATTTTGAGGGTTGTGTAACAAAAGTTTCAGAATTGCAGGAGGTATTCATTTTGCAACACTCAAATTTGTGGAGGCATTCAGGCAGTTCTCAACAAAATGGGCAACAATGCCTTGCCAATAAAACAATACCAAATTGATTTCTGGGTATTATGAATTACTTCTGAATATTAGGTGAAGATTGGCCTCATCTGATTTTTAAGTTCTTTATAGATGTTGAAGATTGGGAATGCCTGGTGTCTGAATGTCTCTTTCATGATACATTAAATTTGTTTGCCATCTAGTTAAAATTATCATCCTCTCTGGTGCATAAGTTTAGCACATAAAACTGAAGTTATGCTGTAAGTTAAGGTAAAGAATCCAAGTCAGACTTGCATAAGACATTCCATGACAAGGCAGGAGAATGCAGGCAGGTGTCCTTTAGTGGGCTACAGAGACTCTCAGATTTTGGTCTTTGTCTGCCTGTACTAAGCAGAGTCACTGGAAAGGTGTGAGATTTTAGGAAACTGGGAGCTCTGTTGAAGGACTTACCTATGACAGAAGATTGGAAATACATTTATGAAGAATATTGCAATTTGAAAGATTTTGTTAGGCATGTGCATATACTGCAGGAATTTGTTTTTAGAAGAGTTTCTGATCCGGGTTGTCTCCATTTCAGAAAACTTGTAGAGTTTACTACATCTCCTCCTGTGTCTAGAGAGTAATCAAATAAATATTTCCTCTTGGAAGCAGATTTAATATTTCAAAGCCCTGAAAAATATTGAGTCAGTTAAAGTTGAAGTTCAAAGTTAATTTTAACTGACCACATAAATTCTTTTATGAATCAACATAAAAAGAAACAAGTACCAAAATTGTTTGTTAGTGCCATTCTAAGTAATGAACTGAAGTTTGTGATAATTTAATTGTGCTTTTGATGGACTGTACAAATGTACTCTTAGAAGAAAATACAATTATATACTGGGGAAAATGGCATTAAAATGAAGCATTGTCCCTTATTTCATAGGTGTTTATCTCCTGTTTCTGCCCAAGAAACATGATAATTAAGAAAGGCAGATATACTATCAACTTTTTAAGTTTCATCCTGGAAATGAGGTTGGAATATTCCATGAGGAAATCAATGTCATTTTCCTACTCTCTTCTGTCTCGGTAAGAAATCCTTCTTTGCTCTGCATTTGCAATTCTTCTTCTGCATCTTTAGGTGACTCTAGGCTGAGCTCATGTTTTTGTTCTCAGCTTCATGTGAGCCTCCTTTTCAAACCCTTTCAAGAGCATTTTGGAACTACTTTGCCCTGAAACCCTGAGATCTGAGAACACTGGAGGATTAGGTTTAAACTTGTTAAACTGAATTAACACTCCTGCCACATGATTCTGGCCTGTGCCAGTCCTTCTAATCTTGTTCAGAGTTTAGGATAATTTGTTTAGTAGGGCTGATCAGCTGGAGGTTAATTCAATTGGACTTTGGTTATTTATTCATGCCCGGATTTGCTAAGTGTCACAGCAGATACATGAGGTCTCTGTTACCATTATGAGATGGCTTCATTAGTGTGACGGAGAGTCCATCTGGGTGACTTCCCTTCCTCAGTGCAATAACTGCCTGTCAGGGCTCTCTCCAGTGGAAAAAAAACCCCTTATGTAACATCTCCCTTTCAGTTGTGTCACAAGTGTATTGATTACGACTTAAAAGGCACTTCTCTGTTCTGATCACTGGGATTACTGATAAACTTTCCCAGGGATGTCAGTAGTATTCCACTTCTACATTTTCACTGATACCAGAATTTAAAAGAAAAGCACAGAAAAAAAAAATGGTTTTAAAAGCCATTTATTATTAATTATGTGTTTTCATGCAAGATTTTAGTCCTTTTCACTTCAAGGTCCATTTTCCTCCTGACTGAGGTGCTGCCAGTGCTGGGTTGGAAGGTGGTCAGTCTTTTGCACCATCCAGAATTAACTATCCAGAAATGGAAGACAAAAAGGAAGAAGAAAATTCCATCCTACTGCAACCTCTGGAGGAATTTAGGTTGGCAGAATGTTGTTACTCAAACTGGAATGTGGCCAGGACACCAGGATTACTGTTAGCACAAAATGCCATTTGATTGCAAGTGTTCGGATAACCTTGGATGAAAGTCTGAACTGAAAAGAGTCTCTTCCAACAGAAAAGGGCTTCCTGATGCTGGCTAGGACTTTAGTTCAGGGTTGACTCAGAGAATTTTTGCTCTTTGCTTCAGCAGTTTTTGAATGGGACAGCTCTGGAATGGTAACAGATCTCCCCTATGCAGCCTGCAGCACAGCAGATTATTTCCCAGAGAGAATTCCATGCCATAGACTGATGTCTCTTTTTAGAGATGTTTCCTGATATATCATGCAAACAGGACAAATAGGAGCCTGAAGGGAGACTTGCTGGGGGACGGTGCTAAAGATTAGAAGGCAGGACAAATGTTCAGTGTTGAGAAGGCACTGGGACAAGCTGAGCTTCTGCAGCTACATAAATATGGAGTAGTTAGTTATGTCATGGAGTTGCTTCTGAGCAAGTGAGACCATCATTTGCCTCATTCTTGTTTTATTTTCCTCTCTGGATATTTCTACTCTCAGTCCTCTAATATGTGTTATGGCTTGGGCTGGCAAAGCCATGCGGTTTCCAGCTAAAACTTTGATGATTAAGAGCAGTGTTAATCAAAATTTCTTCTCTTTCTCTCATATTTTTTTTCCAATTAAATTATAAATCTGTGCTGGGGAACAACCATTAGCTTCCAGGGAGTGAGAAGTGTTCCCACATGCTTGGCTATCTTCAGGAAACCCTGTCACAGTTACAGACCATGAAATACAGTTTCCAACTGAACAATGTTCCCCAAACCAGCTGGGACCAGCATTACAACTCAGCATTCTTTGCAGAAGTTTATTTGCTGTTGACTTGGAAGGCACGTTAGAGCTTTGGAGAGGAGTTTCTGCTTTTCTACACAACAATGCAACATGGATCCTGCAGTGTCAGCTCCCACAGAGAAGCTGAAGACAGCAGAACTGGTGTGTCTTTCGCCATCCTTGTCCCCAAACCTGTCACGGGAGGTGATGGCTCTTGCACTGATGCTGGGTCCCACATGCCTGCACAGGTGAAAAGAAGGCATCCAGAGAGGATGTTGAGGCAGCTTGCCATAAATTATGAAGGGGGCTGTATCTGCAAAAGCCAGTGTGTGTTCCCAAGGGACTGTATCCCTGTCTGGAGGAGAAAGAGAAGTGTGCAGCTCCATCTCTGGGCGCTCTCCTGACACTGCAACTCCTTCTTTACAGTAAGGCAGGAGCTCCATGCAATGGGAGCAATCCTTACAGGGCTGTGTATCAGCTGCTTGCGTGGATAAGCTGTATGTGAGCATGGGACTTGCTTTGCTATTTGTTTCTGAGGGCAAAACACATTACTGCTGTTATGTGGTATGAATGTCACCTAAACTTTTTTAAGTGGAGCTATTTTCCATTCTGCCCAAGCTCCACTGATGTTTTCCCTTGTTTTCCATGAGAAGACTCTGACTATCCCTTTTCCTCCAGCTCAGTCTTCCCATTCCTTTCCTGCAGCACTAAGAACTTGTATATGAGCCAAGATATGATTCCTCTAAGAATATACTTCATTTAATATTCCTTTTTCCAGTCTTCATTATTTTGCATTTATAGGTTAACCAGTACCTGAGACGCTCAGTGCTTTCCCTAACTTTATTTTGACTAGTTAAACTTTAGACTTAAACATTTTTATTCCTCTCTCCTTCAGTTTGAGGGTTATTTTATTATTCTGAGTTTTAAAAAACCAGCAAATGGGGAAGTAATCACAGATACATTTTGCTGAGAAGAGATAGATGACATAAAGGATTGAACATACTATCTCACAGATACCCCTGCCTCTGACAAAATGGGCCACACTCATTCTTTACGTGGTTCCACCAGGGATGAACAAGCCTCAAGGGCTGTAAGGAAGACCATGTGCTGACTTTTTGTTTCATTGAGTCTCTGGAACATTGAATATGTGCTTGATATTCAGAGTAGGCTGAAATCTGCAATCAGTTCCACGAGTGTAATTAAATCTGAGTCAGGAGAAGTGACACCTGCATGATGAAGAAGGGCATTCATTCTGCTCTGTTGAGGTCTGTACCAGCCTACTTGTGTGGACAGAGTTCAGCATGTACTATATTGAGCTGAGGGATCACACAATCATGCTCCAATGATCATCTCCTGTATATATTTCTACTCCATGCTGGACATCTCAATGCTCTGCTGACAAGTGCATGAGCCCACCCCTCTTATCCACATACCTGCTCTGTCCATGCACAGCAGCAGACAGCAGCACATTGGACTTACCAATATGAATGGGGCAAAACGCGTGTGACCTTCACATGGGGCTGCCTATCCTTCTGAAAGATCTCTGCTGCCTTGGGGACATCAGTGTCAGTCCAAGGAGTCCCCTGTTATTGCAGGCAAACATGATACAGCTGTGCAGGGGCTGTGGTGCTGTGCATCTCACACATCTGCTCTCTGTGCCCAACATTAGTAACAACACTTGGTACAAAAGACTAAAAGTCTCAAAGACAGCACATGAAGAGAGAAGGAGAGACCAATGCACGTTTCCACTGCCTTAAAAGGAATCATAAGAGGAACAAATTCCTGGGTAATCTCTTCATGTTATCACCAGGAATGGTCCTTTTGGGAATGGTGCAATGAAGAGCTTTTGAGAAAATGTTGTTAAAGGAATTTTTGTTGGAAATGTTATTTTGACCCATCAGGCCATATTGTTTTGATCACTCCCTTTTCAAAAGTAACTTTTAGGTTGCAGTGTTCTGCTTTGATGATTTTTCAAACAAAGTTACAGTCGTTTCACTTCATGTCGATTTTTTATCCACATTTTATCTTACATGGGAAAAGTGAGTGAAAGAAAACATTTGATTGACCCAAACTACCTGCAGGACATGCTGGTTTTGTGAAAACCTTTAAAATATTTCTTCCTTTTTCCCTATTTGGATGAAAATCTTAGGATGTCTCACATTTTGGAGAAAGGACAGTGCGCTCTGATGAGGGCATGTGGTACCTAGACCAAGGTGCTAAACCAGGACTGGTTTCATGTTCCTTCCCTATATAAAGTAGGAAACACCCAGGTTTTCTCCATATTTTTAGGAATTCTTACCCAAATCCCCCGTGTATATACATACATGTTTAAAATGAGTTACTGAAAGCAAGAGAACAAAACTACTATAAAAGTAAGGAAGATCCTCCAGAGGGAGGGATGCAAAATATGTATCCAATAAAACTTTTCTGATGATATCCATAAATACAGAACTGAAGTGCTGCCCCTGCTGTCCTCTCCAGCACCGTTCCACCAGAAATGTGTAGCTCACATCCTGAGTCATCCCCAAGGAGAGCAATAGATGTTATACACTGGAAACAGCTTAATTTCTAACTGGCCCAAGCACAGTTCATCCCTCTTTCATCAGGCGAGAGAAAGATGAAGAATTTTAATATCTCCTGGTGAGATCATGGGACCTCTGAGTCCCTAGGCTTATTCAGTGCAGTCAGTGCATTTTGTCAGTTCCATGCAGGAAACTGCAGGTTTGGGAGAAGTTGGGCTCCCAGACTCCCATGCAAGGGCAGGAGAATGATGACGCTTGTGTAGAAAGTTGGACTTTTCTGTTTGTTCTGTGCAGGACCATGAGATCTCCATTTTCAGATGAGGGAGACTGTTTTTAAGGCTCATGAGTTTATAGCAAGTTGCTTTAATGGCTTTATTTCCAGAGGCAGGGATGGTGGATTCCCACTTGAATAAACAGTTCTGTAGGCAGATGTGTTTGGTGGGATCTAATACTTCACTTACCCTGGGAAACTGTAGCTTGCTACATCCATTCCTTGCTTAGTCCCAGTCTGTAAGCTGAGCTGGGGAGCTCACAGCCTCTATTGTCCCCTCCGAAATAGTTGTCCCAGCATACAGAGAGGGTTGGCTACCAGGAACCTGCCCTCACCCCACTTTGATGCCCCAGAAATAAGTTTCCCTGGGAATAAGTTACTGATGGCTACAATTACGTTATGAGACCTTTGGAACAGATCCAGTCCCCTTTATAATCGAGTCAAAGGGCAAGAAAGATCTTTCAGACATCCTACAGCTGTGAGGTGGCTTTGCTTTGAACGTAAACGAGAAACACATTTTCAGAGCACTTGGAATCCACAAGCGAAAAGGGAAAAACATATGAGGAAATCAAATGGCTGAATTACAAACTCATCAGAGGCCAGTGGGGATTGTGGTAATACAAGCTACATTATATTGTCAATTTGTATTGTACATTGGGAACAACAACAATCACGTTATTTTGAAATTAAGAATAACCCGGAGGGGGAAAATAAACTAACACTATTCCACATAGTTGAGAGGGAGACAGAATTTGTACTTGGCAATAATCAATACTCATGTATGTCTTCTAATTGAGTCAGCCTAGGCTTTCTCTGGGATGTGACAGTGACAACTGAACTCCTCTTCCTGTTTGATGGATTTGGTTGTGCTGCCACTGTAAATAGAGAGTGCACCAAAAGTAGCTTTGGTTTGTCCTCAGCATCTGAACACCAACTCTGCTGGGTCCCAAATATCAGTCAGCCAGGCAGGACAGGGGCAGCAGTGCTGTCTTGCTTGGGACAGCTGGGGATCACAACCAAGGACATATCACCCACCTATCTCTTCATGTCCCCAGCATTCAGCTGCAGTCATGTAGAACAAGCATCTTCTAAATAATCAAGTGATCAGTTCTGGTGGCTTTCTCAACAATTTGATCCTTGTCCTGTCTCCTAAAATATTTTAAAAATACTCTGCTGCCAGAGGCACTGAGTGGGTTGGTTGATCAGCGTGACCCAGTGCTTGGGGATCCACAGCTGAAGTGTGAATTGTTCCTTTGGAGTCTGAGGTCCTTGCTTATGCGTGCAAATCTGCAGCGGTTGTTGGATTCATGATGGAAATAATTGTGAGGACTCAGGGCTGTCATCTGGCACGTGGCCAGAGCAGACCCCAGGCACCCTTTTCTCACATCTCCATGTCTTGGCACTTCCAAACTTGTATCACTTCCTTTGTCCCTCTGCTGTGTCTGAAGGCACATCCAGTTCAAATGAAAGGCTTCCCTTTTCCCCCTTCAAATTGCTGCTTGTGTTGCCGACTCAAGCTCTTCACTTGGTTTGCACTGGGGGATGAGTCAATGCCCTGGCCTATTCATATTTCACATCATGTGCACGTTAATTGGTGCTTTACAACCCAGGAACTTCCTAAGGAAGCACAGATTTGGTCTCTTAACAATTTTACTACAAACACATTTCGCCCCCTTCCTTTTCCCTCTTTGACACAGATAAGATTCATTTTTTTCTGGACATGAATCCATTGCCTGAGGTTTCTCAAATCTCTGCTCTGGGACACTGAATTCTTATCTCTGAGGCAGAGTGGGAAAGGAAAAGTAGTACATGAAGGGAACTGTGACTCATGCAGAAATTGAAATGATGAAGCAGATGCTGCTATTACAAAGACCCAGAGGTGTTCAAAGACCTACTAGTGGAAAGGCAAAAGCCTGGGCTTTTCAGTCTTGAAAGCTTCTGCATATTGAAGCTTTGAGCACCGGATGAGGGTTGCAGACTCGGGAGCTCTCTGCTTGCCTGCTAAGTCCTTTCCATGTCAGCAGCAGTGCAGCAGAGCCGAGAGCTCGACTGCAGGCAGCGCACAGCCAATTTAAGCTCTGATTTAGGCCTGATCAATAGAGGATCTGTTAGAACTTGAAACGGTGCTGCCTTCTTCTCCACAACAGAAACTTTAATTTAATTTTTTTTTTCCTCTGAAGGAGCTGAATCTGAATGAAAGGAAATAAGGAGAAAACATGCCTGATTTTTCTATTTCAATGAATGAGCTGAAGGAGGCACCTATGTGTCTGTCATCCTGAAAAGCTCCTTGTTTTGATGGAGCCTTAATAGATTTTTCAAAAGACTCTTTGAGTGCCTCGCCCAGCTCTATTGGAAACAGTTCTGTTTTGAAGCTGGCACCTTGCCACGTCTATTTATATTCAATATTGCCTTCAAAAATAGCATTGCTTCTGTCTTTTCCCAATATTCAGAGCAGTGTTAGTATATAGGATGATGAGCTGGCCTTGCCTCCCCTGTGCTAGGGAAAATGCTTCAGGGGAACCCAGACAAACTCCTCTCCTCAAGGGTGGGTAAAGTTCCCAAATTCCTTTGCCACACAGATAGCATTTTAGACATTACAGAAGGGAGAAGAGACCTGTAGACTATTAGGAAAGAAAAGTTTACAGCTCTCGACCTGGAGACTCTCCAGCATCCCAGAGTTATCCACTCCAGACCCTGTGCACAGCCCTCCGTGTCCAACCTGATTTGCTCTCACTGCAGTTTAATCCCGTGTCATCTTGTCCTGTCTGCTGCAGTTGTGGAGAACAGACTGTTCCCTTCCTCAGAAGGTTATCTTTTAAAGGCCTTAAGAACTGAATAGTTAAGTTGAGGGGAAGACAAGGTTAACATCTCCTCTCTGCCTCTTGTTAAGCTGTGCAAGGAGAGGAACCATTCCTCATTCAGAGCTGCAGGACAGACCATTACCCTGTAACTGCCATTATCCCAGTTCCTTTCTGGAAGAAAAGCCATGCCTTCGTTCATTCCCACCCTGGATGTGAGCAGTCTGTGCCTCCTGCTGAAATGCGGTGCCTGGCTGTTGTCCCCTGTTTGCATTTCACCTCAGTATGTGGGGCCATTTCATCCAACTTGTCTAAATAATTTTGAATTCTAACCTTGTCCCCAAAGTGTCCTTGCCATCCCTCCCCAATCACTCTTGTCTGCATGCATAATAACCCTTCTCCTTCATCCTTCACCGTGTCTTCCAAGCAAACAAAACGGAGTAAACACAGGAGAATGTGCAGCCCAGCTGTCCGTACAGTCTGGGAACCATTGGCTGCAGCAGATCTGCAGTGATCTGCCATCCCATTTTGTGCATGCCTCAGGGCAAGGCCCCTTCACTGCATGCTGGGTGGTTTCAGGGGCACTAAAACAAAGGGGCAGAGTCCTGTCACTCCACAATTTGGTTATGATGCAATACCATTACATCATGTGGCTGTGGAGGTGGCAAGGCAAGCAGAGGGACCTTTCCCAGGAAGACCTCCCATCCTCTGTAGCAGCTGGCTGCAGGATGAGTAAGGTGCCCAGTCATGTTGTGACTCCCGAGAAATCCATTATCAAAAGCCTTTTTTCCCTTTGAAGTATCCTCAACTCGGTGAGCGTGCAGCCTTATCTCTCCCTGTGCCAAATTCTCCTTAATGAGGTTTATCCAGCTTTGCCAGCATGGCTTAACATTGTCCATCCAGTCCGGCCAGAAAGGATCCTTTATTTTGCTAACATAATTAAAAGCAATAAGCGGCCCATGGTGTGCAGCGATAATGGTATTGATGCTGTAATGCCCCGCAGACAGAGCTTGGGATTTAGAGAAAGTTTCATTCTGTGTGCAACGTTAGCAATTTCCCCAGCTCCCTTCCTGAACAATTTCTCTTTCTATTTCACATCCTATGCTGGAATTTTGCCTCATGCTGTTTACATTAAAAATGCATTATACATGTGTTGAAAACATTGAGTTCTATGTTGCTGGCAAGGAAGGGTGCTGTTGTGTTTAAGAAGCACTCTCTTATATTATTATCACTTTTGTTTAATTTAGTAGGATTATTTTCTCTAATTCCAAGTCTGGGAAAAGACTCCTGTAAATATTCTTCCCACTAGCCAATTTCTGTATCATCCAAACCCATGTATAAGCTGACTTGCTTATGAACTGCCACATCACCGAGTTAAAATGCTGATTTCCCTCTGTTAGCTTTCTCCTGTGCTTTGGATCAAAAATATACAAAGAAAAGGTAATGTCATTTAAAAGAGCTCTAAAAGGCTTGCTGCAGCACGGGGAGCTGGGATTTATGCTAGCAACAGAGCAGTGCTAGGCTGGGGAGATATTGAGGTTTCTAAACTCCACAGAAGAGTCACATGGACTGGGAAAAGTGGGATTGAGCAACTCTGCACCTATAGGGACTAGATGTTCAAATGAACTTTACCATCCTCCATAAATAAGTCTCGGAGGGATTTTCTATGGGTCTCACTGCTGTCATATCTAAGCTGTACTGTACAAACAGAGTGTGTCAGGGAGGAGAGTTAAATCCCTGTCTCTGAGCCCCAGAGCTTTAACTACATGGACATTTCCAGTCTTTGTAATATAACTCGATCCTGGTAAACCAGAGGGCTAAAATGAGATGCAATGAGGGGGAATATGACAGAAATGGTGACTGTAGGTTGATATCAGAGCACTTAAAGGAAATGAGGTATGAGAGAAGAGAGAAGCGAGAAGAGAAGAGAAGAGAAGAGAAGAGAAGAGAAGAGAAGAGAAGAGAAGAGAAGAGAAGAGAAGAGAAGAGAAGAGAAGAGAAGAGAAGAGAAGAGAAGAGAAGAGAAGAGAAGAGAAGGACATGATTTTGCTTAATTAGTGACTGACAGAAGTGTACCTTCTGGGCATGAGCTCCAAGAGAAAAAAAATCAATCCATTTACATAACTGAAGCCCACTTTTTAGCAGTGAGGCTGGCTGGGGTTTGGGCCCCGCAGTGGAATTGGGCAGCAGATCACTCAGTGCACAGCACACGTGTCCCCAGTGCAGGCACAAGGGGCTGTGGCAGTAACTGCCAGATGCTGTGGGTAGGATGTGTGTTTGTTCTCGCAGTGTTTTGTGAGGTGGTGGAGGATGGGATGCCAGCATGAGGAAACCTCTCAGGGGGCCAAGGGGCAGCTGTTCAATGGCAGCTGGCAGGAGTGCATTGGGAAGCCCAGGAGAGCCACGTGTCTGCACAGGTGAGCTAGGAAGAACTCCCACATGTCTGAGGCTGGCCAGGGAATGAGGTCCCTTCCTCCCTGGGACAAAAGGAAGAGCTTGGGATGACCCCTCAGCTGAGACATCCAGTTTGTCTCATTCCAAACCCATCACGTCTAGCAGCATGAGGCCATCAGAGACCAGCATGAGCTGTTGGAGATCCCTCAGTCTTCAGGAGCACAATAACATGTCTGTTAGATCTTCTTAAGCATTCACCAGGTCACTGCTTTATCCTTGAGGGAAATAACCTTGTGCTGAACAGTTTGATTGTCTAGTGCTAATATAGCAGGAGAAAACCTATTAAATGTTGGCCTGGAAGGGTCCTTTGGGTTTGGAATAGCTTCTCTTTTTCTTTCCTTTTTTTCTTTCCCTTGCCTTTTTCTTTTTTTTCTTTTTTTTCCCTCTCTCTCCAGCCTTCCTTTCCATTTCGTTCCCCCTTTTTCCTTTCACCCCAGACCAGAAATGAGCAACAGCAATGAGATTAGCTCCATTGGTGAGAGCATGGTGCTAATAATACCAAGGTTGTGGGTTTGATCCCAATATGGGCTATTCACTTAGGAGCTGGACTTGATGATCCTTGTGAGTTCCTTCAAACTCCATCATTTCTGTGATTCTATAATGAAAGCAGGAAAGACATACCTGTGTTCTGTTTCCCTGCTTTCCTGGTGGCTGGCTGTCCCTCATGTCTCCCTCAGAAAAAATCCCTACCAACATTTGAGGAGTTGTCCTGCATTTGTGCAGTGATCTCTTTTCTTCTGCTTTTTGCTTGAGAAACCTCTAAAGCAGGACTGTCCTGGATTGCTTCCTGCTCTCCATGAACCAGCAGTTGGCCAGAAAAAGCTGGCTGAGACCACCAGGCTCCTGAGGCCAGGCTCTGCGAAGACAAAGACATCCCATCCAGACAATGTGTTGGCCAAGGTAACACCTGGATCAGCTGTGGCTGATCTCTCCTTCACTTCAGCAGCGGTCTCCCTGTCACAGTAGCACATGGCACTTCAAGGGGAGAGCCTCAGGGCTTCTCTCCTGGCACTGCTGAGACACCGGTGGCCTGTCAGAAACAGTAGGAGAGGGACGTGGTGGACCCTGGAGTGCATCTCCCACGCAGATGTGACTTTGAGTGTTTGCTATTAATTTTAAGAGGAGAAAAGAACAAGAAGCCTGTTCATTCATCACCTGGGTGAAACATCCCATGGAGAAGCGCTGTTTTGGCAGAGCCCCTTTCTCCTGGGAACTGGAGACAGGCAGTTTTGAGGCCCATACATCTGTTAAAGCAAGCCCTTGCCCTGCTAACAGCAATGCCAGGGGGCACTTTCCTCCTGGGTGTTGGGCACATGAAGTAATCCCTCCAAGGAGTGAGGAGTGTGAGCAAGGCCCTCACAGCACTGAAGGTGTTTGTGAGCTTATAGGCTGTGATAGAAACCGGGGCAATCTGTGCTGGGAAAATGTCACTGCAGAGAGCACAGATCATTCAGTAAGGTGATGATCTTACAGTTAAAGTGGCTTTGTAAAGAGGTGATTCCCCAAATCAACTAATCTTCTGTGTCCCTGATTGTTCATGGGTCTTTGCACATTTTCCAGGGTGATGCCTGTCAACCCTCTGCAATTAGTACCCTGGCTTAATTGACTTTAGCATTCTCCCGGGTTCCTTGGAGATGAATGCCTCCATCTGGTCATTCAGGACAAAGGTGGCTCTCCCTGAGATGCAGTTACAGCTGAGAAGCAGATGTGGGGCAAACCTCACACTCCTAGCACATGTGAGAGTGAGCTTTAAGGCTGCCATCAAGAGGTGAGAGGCTCCTGGGACCATGCCATGGCCATGGCCTGCACCCACATTGATGGGGGATGATCCCAGTGCAGGGATGCTGAGCCAGCCCCTCTGCCAGCTCAGCCCATTTTTGAGCTGCAGGGGCAGAGCCACTGGAGCTCGCTCTCTGCTTGTGTAACTGCATCTTTCACATCTCAGTGGCTTGGTTGGGGTCTGGGCAGGCGCACGTGAGCCGAGCTGTGCTTGCTGCTGGAGCCTTGAGGGAAACCGGGAACATCCATGCATGTAAAGCCATCAGCTCCGGAGTGAAACCTCTGCCTGACCCAGTAATCATTGGCAGGGATGAGCAGAGAAACCACTCCTGACAGGCTTTGCCAACCTGGCTCTTTGCAAGGGATGCATTCAGAGACCTTAAAAACCCAGTGTCTGGGCTCTGGCTTCAAATAAATCATTCTCCTGTCTTTGCTGTCATTAGAGGATGTGATGAAGTCACCCGCCAGATGCTGAGTCTCATTTAATCCCATGTAAATTTGCTGTATTCTATGCCCAAATCCCCAAATGGTGCTGTCCCAGGCCCTAGTTTGGGCAACAAGGACACAACTCTACATCTTGCCGAAGGCCCTGAGATGCTGCTTGGTTTTTTAAGGTTGGCTTTGTGCCTTCTTGGGAGCCTGGCCTTGCAGAAGGAGGTCTGCCAAGAGGATCTCCAGCCACTGCTTCTCCAAATGCCACACACGCAGCCTGGCTGGGACTGAAGGAGGGACAGCAGGGCTGGGAGGAGATGCTGACTCCAGACCATCTGCCTGGCACCAAGGAAATACACTGCTGCCCACCATGCAGGCAGAAGTGTTTCTCCTATGCAGGGGTTGTGATGTGCCCCAGGCCTTGGTCCCTTCCCTGTGGTGTCTGGGGACCCCTTTCAGGGCAATTGCTGAGAAAGCTGTGGGGCACAGCAGTGAGTGTCACCCTTGGCATGGGCATAGTGACATCCAATGGAGTTGCTCTGTGTTGGCATCCTGTGGCCCATGTACTCTGTAGTGGTGTCTCAGTGTTTCAGGCACAGAAATTGCTCAGTTTGGCCTCCAATGTCTCAGCTCTTGTCACTCAATTCCACAAACCATGTCAGTGTTCGGTGCCCATGGTGCTGACTGGCTGCTGTAGGTTGGTGTTCACCGTTTGTGCTTCTCCAGCAGGCCCGGGGCTGCCAGGAGCAGCAGAGTTCTTGGCTCTCATTCTGCTCTCTCCCTGAAATCAAGAGACTTTTAACTTCAAAAGAAGCAGGCTTGGGGCTTGCTGGGGAGGATGCAGCAGGAGCATGTCCTGGGAGCAGGTTCTTTAGCTGCTGGAGTGCTTGTCCTAGTGCTGTTCCTTCCAGGTGCAAGAGGAGTGTGGAGTGAACTGCAAACAGCTCCCTCTGCTCCAGCCTGTCCCTCTCTAACACCCTTGAGCAGCAACAGGACAGGGGATGCTCATGCACAATTCCCCCTGAGAACTAAGCTAACCAGCCACTGGATGTCATTATTGCTCCAAACCAATATATCGAAGAATCTATTCCAGACCTCCAAAAAAAAGGAGTTTTCAGTACTTAAAATGCTTAAAATGTGCTTCCCGAGGACACAAATCTGTTCACCTCTTCTGCTACAGCTCCCGTGTTCCCCTGCACACCTTTACATGCCCGGGGACAGAGTGCCTGGGGTTTGGCACAGGGAGGATGCAATCCTGTGTGACCTCTCTGCCCTTCCCGCGAGCTCCTGCGCTACCTCCTCAGCCGCGGGGATGACATCACGGCTGTTTCTGTAGCAACAGAGAGGGGCACCGCAATTCCTGAGCGGGATCGAGCAGGACGGAGACGTTCCCCCAGCAGCGTCCTGTATGTGCCCCTGCCACGGCCCTGGGCTGGACAGCAGAGCTGGCAAGTCAGAGGGCTTTTGGTTGGTATCTGATCCAATAAATCAGGGAAAAAAATTGGTTCCGTTTCCCCCTGCTTCGTCTTTCAGCTGGGGACCCCAGCTGTCTCACTAGACTTTAACTGAAATATTTTGCTTTAGGTTATTTGACCTGACACACACTTTTCCTTACTTCACTTTAAAAATGAGGTCTGGTCTTAAAGAAAACTGTCCTTTGAAACCACAGTTAGAAATTTCATTTACAGGGAGCAACATCTTTTCTCTGCCTTCTTCTCCCAAGAATTTTCATGGTAGTTTACCCAAATTCAGCTTGATTTCACCAACAATTTTGAATTCCTGGATTGTCCATTTCCTGGCTGGTTTGATGTTTACTGAAAACATTTTGCATGTGCCTGGTTCAATGCGAGAGCTGATAGAAGTAGGGGGATCAGGGGTTGAGTTGATGCCTCACCCTCCTCTCCCCAAGCTACTCACAAGTCCTCTCCCCACACTCCCAGCATAGCTGTGCCATCACAGTCTCCCCTGAGCTCTGGGACAGACTTTTCCCAGTATCTTGGGCATCCCATTTATTGTGTGTATGGTCAAGACTTCATGGGGGAGTAGAGAACGGCAGAGGAGGGCTGGTGTTGGCACCGCAGTGCAGCACGGAGAGGAGTGGACGATCCCTGGGGAAATCCTGGCACGATGCTTGCTGGGGAGAGCTTCCATGGAACCTCACTGATCTGTACTCTTTCATCTTTATGTGCCTGCTTCTAAGTTGCCCTATTTCAGTTATATCCCTTTCATTGGCTTTTCTTCTTCCACCACAGCCATAAAACAAGCCAGGGAAACATCAACTGCTGCAAGCCTGATGTGAAGAAATAATCCTGAAACAGCAGAGCGGGATGTATGTGGGCTGTGCCTCATCTCTAACACTACCTCGGGTCCCACAAACAGCTCTGGCCAGCAGCAGCATCATCTGCTCCCACTGCAAACCATTGCAAGGAGCTGCAGCCCAAGGGAAAAAAACCACTCTGCTCAGCCTTGCTCTTAAACTCTTGCAGAGAAGAGCTTGGGACAGGCCTTGGATGTGTCTCGGCACAAGGGTAGTTGTCTCAGCCTCAGAAGAGCTCTCAGCATATGCCTGCACTCCCTGACTGTTTTGACACATGTGGGAATCTTTGCTATCAAAATGATATGACCATTCCAATCACTGCTGATCGCTTTAGGCAGGTGTAATTCAAGCTCTGGCTGCAGACGGCTGTCATTTAATTAACATGGAAAGAGCCAAAATTCTGTGTAGGACTGGGGAAGGCAAAGAGAAAAGCCTGAGGGGGGCTTGTGACAATAGAAGGCAGAGGATGCCAGCAGACTTCAGAGTTTATCTGTTCCCACAACCATGTAATGCTGACATTCCTTGCATCACAGGAACAAGGTGTGCAAGGAGAGCTGTGCTAGGCAACACAGTTATGCACTTATTTCAGTCCAAGTCATGGGGAATGACTTGTGGACAGCACCAAGGATGACAAGTCTTGGTATTGTTACAAGCTCTAGGAACTCACAGGCTCTGAACACTCCTTTCTCTTGCTTTTTCACCACTTTGATTTCATTTCTGGCTCAAGCAGTTCTTGCCCTCAGTCCTCCGGGGCCAAGCTTAGCTGGGTACAAATTGCTGCAGTTCCCTTTGGCCACTGGACTGGTGCTGACCCTCCAGCAGTGCAGAATTTATCCCTGTCCTGCTCCCTTTGTAGCTGCTGACTTGCCAGGGGTGGTATTTCTTTGCAGTGGCTGTGTACCTTGTGTGCCTCTGCTTTCCACGCTTCCGACCCAGATTTCAATTTTCTATGCCTAAAATGAAATTAATATGTCCTGTTACTGCAGCAGGGGATGTGGTGGGCAGTGGAGGAAGTGCTTCAGTCCTGCTTATCTTGGGCAAATTGAGCATGTTTTGAAACAGTTTTCAGTAACTCATGTCCTGATAGTGCAATGCTTCACCTTCTGCAGCACCTGGAGCAGATGGAGCTGTGGGATGGGGTCACACATCCACCCCATCCCAGCAGTGTGGGGATGCTGGTGCCACGTTCAACCAGGAACACTGGTCACTGGAGCAGTGACCTCCTTTTGGGAGCCTCAAGTGAGGGACCAAGAGAAAGACCTCCTGTGCTGGGAGATGTTGAGCTGATGGAGGGATTTCCAGTTGCAGAGATGGCAGCAATGTCACACAGTTGTCCCTTGGCCCATGGGAGTGCCTGTGTGCATTGGTACAACCTTGCATTTGCATGACCCAGAGAATGCACCATGCATTCCTAATCCAGCTCAACAAAACCACCCTTGTTGTCCCACTCGGTGTTGTGACTTCTGGTTTGACATCCCTGAGCTACAGAGATGGCGGGGCCTTGTAGCTTTTTAATTTACTTCTGTCTCATCAAATGGCTGCGAGACTAAGAACCAAGTTTTGGAGAGGAGGGAGATGAAAATCCAGAGGAAATTGCTGGCTTCCCGCAGTGCTGACTCTGAGCTGTTTGATATTCTCTCTTTTTTAAGGTTTGCTTGTTTTAAAGCAACATTAATTGGAAAGATGCTGGAGTGTCAAATAGAAACCACTCCCTGAATAACCTCGCTAATGAGCATGTTATTAAAGCAGGGTTAGGAGCTCCCTAGAGGGCTCTCTCTGGATAGGATTAAATTAAAAAAAAAATCATCTAAACTAGAGAGAAAATCTCTGTTAGTCTGCAGTGATGAATATAGAAAAGTCCAATGAAAAATGGCTTTGAAAGGTTTAAGTGTATGTCTTCCTATCTAGGACTAGACTTCTCCATCCCTCAGGGCTCAGCCAGGCAGAGAAGTTTTTAATGAAGCAGAGGGTGGAGGAGTTGCAGCTCAGAGCCTGACAAGCCAAATTTCCATGTGGCCACTTCCCCCTGCCCCTGGCATTTGCCCATGGAGATCAAGGGCAGTCCTGCAGGCCACCAGAGTGGACAGTGTCTCTGCCCAAACAACGTGGCTAGTGGAAGGCAAGGGCCAGCAGAGATGAGGATGCTGAGAGCCTGTGCCAGGAGATCAGAGAGTGCCTGTCTTCTCTGCAAAGTGTAGCTTTTATCTGACTCCACTGGAACAGTTTCCCAATAAAGCCTCATGGTGCTTCCACCACCGTGATCCTTCAAAGTGGTGGCATCCCTCTTCATCTGCCTGTCCCATAGGTCTGGAGCCATCTCTGAGTGCAAGGACACAGCAGCAGTTCTGGAGCAGATGGGGCTGTGGGATGGGGTCACTTATCCTCCCTCTGACAGCACTGTGGGGATGCTGGTCCCACATTCAGCCAGGAGCACTGGTCGTTGGAGCAGTGACCTCCCTTTGGGGAGGGATAGGGAAGGAAAGGTTTCATGGTTGCCAGTCCCTTCCCTCCCGCTGGAAAAGATGTGGGAGGATTTAGGGCAGGAAAACTGTTCTCATACCATCTGAAGACAGGCATGAAATGCTTTAGCAAAGCTTCCCTGCAGGCAACAGCGACGTCCAGAGCAATTCCAGCTTTTTTGTGGCTTGCCCTTCCCGTGAATGGTGGGCAGGTCAGCCCTGCCCCAGCCGCAGCGGGGGGCTGGCTGGGGAGCTGATTTACTGCACCTGCAGACAAGGAGCTTCATAGCTTAAGGCCATTCTTTGCCTGCATGGAGCACATTTTCGGGGAAGCTTGGCTGCCTGGGCTGCTCCTGCCCAGATATTTGGGCTTTGCAGGCAGGAGCCTCCCTTTGGAGAGGATTTTGTCCACGTGCAGAAGGAGATGTATTGCCTTTGCAAAGCACCGTCTGACAGGCTAGTGCAAAACATGCCAGCACCAAGCTGTGACTTGAAACAAAGAGAGGGAAAACACAGGATTTTTATTTTCTCTGCTGCTGCACTCAGTTGGAGTTTTTTCTTTCTTCTTGTTTTTGTTTTGTTTTGTTTTTTCTTTGCCTGAGACAGGTATTTGGATTCTCTGTGCTCCCCAAACTCTTCCCTGGGCTGTCTCCAGCAATCAGACAGAGTGACAGCTCTGAAACTCTCCAAGTTAACAAGTTCAAGTGCTGATGATTAACTAGATTCACAAAGTTGATTGGAAAAAAATAGGGATATAAATAAATATTCCTGGAGATATTCCACCCCCTGTAGTCATGAACTTTGAATAATTGGAGGGAATTATGCTGAGTACTAATCAAAAGGGTTGTTTTTTTTTTAATTTGCTAATTACTGCTGGGTTTCATCAGTGTCAGACTCTAATCATCTCAAGACATGTTAATTGACCCTTGGGAGTTGTTTATCTGATGCAGAAAGTTTTAGATGGGGTCATACAAAGAAATGCAATCACTGAGGTTACTTCTTGCCTGCCACTCAGCTGGAGAGAAGAGTTAAAAAGTCTTTGGGCCACGAGGACGTGTGCGCTGACCTTCCCATCGGCTGAGCTCTGGAATGGCTCCTTGTGGATACTGTGGCTTCCTCCATGCATTGGAGACCTTCTCTTTCTTGTCCCTCGCACTTCAGTGTCCTCTCTGCAGGCCTCCTGGTTTTTTACACACACCCAGAGTAACTTTGGTGATCCACATGCAGTGAGTGCTAACAGTGACATCCCTCTGGGATGCGGTGATGCTGTAAGGCCGTTCTTTTCCATTGTAAGATCTGCTGGGACAGGTTTGTGGTGCTCCAGGAGCAGACTGAGGTTCCTGCTAAGGAGTGCAGGCATCACTGTGGAAGGATGTATGCAAAGAGGAAAGTTTTGGGGTGTTTTCTAACTAAATTTAGCCTCAGACCTTTAAATCCCCACATTGCTTCCACCTCCTGGGAAGGCAGTGACCAGCAGCAGGCCATTACTGTGACTGCAGTACTGTGGCCTCAGTCTGCCCCTAACAGCACCTGTGTGGTCCCCTCCTCCCTCAGAGACAAGGCTGCTGAGGTGCACACTTGAGGGTTGGGTCATCTTTGCAAGCTGTGTGGGTGCAGACCAGTCTCCTCCCTAAGCTGTATCCTTTTTTCCATCATTATCCCAAACCTCACTTCCTAGGAAGTTTCACAGCCTGGCTGTCTCACCTGTCTCATGTCCTATTAATTAAACCAGAGGAAGTGGGAATCAGTGGGATAAAAGATGGGGGCAGTGAGGAGCAGGGAAGCACTAAGCAAAGGGCTGACCAAGCTTCTCAAGGGCAGGTTTCAGGAATGCCAATGTTTTCATCATTTAATGTTTTAATTAATGACCTTGGTATAAAAATTAGTCTTATGCTAATGAAATGCTTTAGAGATGCAATGCTGTGAAATATCCTCAATACAGAAGCACATAATGTCATACCAGAAGACCTGGGTGATCTCAACATGAGTAGAAGTGATTAGATCCAAGAGTGCCAGCAGTGCAAGGTCGCTCACATAAGGGCAGATGAGGAGAACTTCTGCTACCAGCTGGGAACTGAGCAGCAGCTCGGGAAAAATGCCTGAGTCACGTAGCTAATGGTGGGTGACCACACTGCAGAGATGCAACCCAGCCCCAGGACGGGCCTGTTGTGTCCATCTCAGCATCACAGCAAGAAGTGGATGTAAGTCAAATGAAGGAGGAGTATTCCCAGGTGGTGTGTGACCCCCATGGCACGCAGGGGCACCACCAGGAGCTGTACCAGGCTTTGTGTATCCGCTGGCATCACAACTTCGTGGTGACAGTGATGGAAGGACCTGTGCTCCCATTGCTGACTGATAATATTTCACCACCTCTTTTGTACCCATTTTCATTTTGATTCCAGGATAATTTGTATCAGTTTATGAAATGTGGCCTTTCTTTCATTGCAGAAGAACACAAGCACAACAATGATGTCTAGGTATTACTGACTTAGGGCATATATATGCATGTGTTTTTATTTGATCACTTTCATTTTTCTAATTTTCCCCTTCCCATATTCTTTTGCCTTTTTATTACATTGCTGGCTGTTGGAGGCCCTGAAATAGAAATAAACTTTCTAGGTAATATTTCTTAATAAAAACCATCATTTATTATTGTTATTCCTTACCAATAAATGCTCAGCTCCTTCTCTCATTTGTTATAAGTCTAGATTAACATCTTTTGTGGCGAGGCTGGAACAGATACCTGAATATGACTGCAGCTGTGTCCCCATGCTGGCTGTGCCCAGTTGTAGGTGTGCTAACAGAGGTCAGGTCTCAGCCACTGGCACTGTGTCATGTGTGGCAATTTCTTGCTGCCACAGCTGGACAGTGAGTGTGGAAGAGATTTTGTTTCAGGCTCCTGCATTTACCTTGTAGTGCTGAGAGGTGAGAGGATCCTGACACCAGTGCCTGATCTGCACCCCTTGTTATCCTCAAGTCAAGGTGCTGCTTGCTGAATCTCAGCTCAGATCCTTCCCCTCCTGTTTGCTTCAACAGTTCATCAGAAAGTAGAGGCAGAGGTGTCTCTGGAAGACACCTGAGCTGTTGTTTACTGTATTGCCATTTCAAGGAAAAGCCTTTTGTGTGAATGACACAAAAATAACTAATGGCATTAATATAAACATATACTTTAACTACTGTTTAAGGCTGTCACTGGGTTAAAATAATCCCTGGTGCTGCATCCCAAGTGCACGGTAATTATGTGGCAAATCTCTTTATTACAGGGTGTCAATCAAGCGATGGCGTAGCCGCGAGTGAAATCTCTTTGTGTCTCCACTGATATTCCCAGCACGGAGCTGCGTGCTCCACGATGCTTCTGGAGCTCTGCGTGCCTGTGCCCAGGATGTCTCATTAAAACGTGGCTGCAGGAAGGAGAGCTGGGCACAGCCACGGCGCTTGGCTTTCAGGGAATGAAATGCGTCTGCAAAGTATCTGTGCTGCTTCCTGTGTCAAAGGAGAGCACGCAGAAATACTTGTCCTAATTGTGTGCATGTCCAGGTGATGCTCACAGGCCACTGCACTGCAGGTTCCAGCCTGGATGGCCAGGTGGTTCAGGCAGAAGCTGGTCCTGCCTCTGCTGGCCCTGGCAAGCACTGAGCTGTACATGCAGCCACCCTCACCACAGCCACAGGCAGAGCCTGATGGTGCTCCCAGGACACTCTGCCTGCACCATGGACTCTGGTGTGCAGCCTCCCCTGGGCTTGCACAGGGGATTCTGGAACTAACTCTTGCCATTCCTCCTGCTGTGACAAATGCATGGTGCCCAGGGACAGTGGCATGGAGCTGGAGGACTGCCAGACCTTGAGTGCAGCTGGCCAGTGGCTCCTGGTGTCCCCACACAAAGGCCAGGGCAGCCAGGTTATTTCTGCAGCTGGGGTCTCTGGACCCCAGTGGGTGGGATGGATTATTTGGTTGTGGTTTTGAGGCTGCTCTCAGCTGCTGGGATCTCATCTGCAGCTTCTGCAGAGACAGAAATCCTTGGGGAGAGACACGTCATGCATCCTGTGGGACTGCACAGCAGCAGGGACTGTGTGGCTGCAACGAGTCTCTCCCATCCTTCCTGGCTGTTGCTCATTGAGGATAAATCTTCCCTTTGCTGTTCCTCTTCCAGTTGCATTCCTTATGTCCTCCCACTCCCCTGCCCCTCCACCTTTCATTTCTCCACCCTTCCCTCTAATGCTTTCCCCATGTCCATGCTCTAGTATTGGTGGGTCAGACAGTTTTTGAGCAGAAGTTACAGAAATGACCCAGGTTTTGCTCTGGGAAGATATGTCCAAAAGGAGGGCAGGAGAAATGCATTTCCATGTGCTCTTGACTGAGAACCAGGGATGGTGGCTCAGGCCTGGCAGCTGAGGTGAACAAAGGCTTTGTTCCCTGAGGGGAACTTGTGTCCAGTGTGGAGCACAAGGGATGGGTTGGGCTTGAGGCTGGAGCCGCTGCTTTTCCAGGAGCTTCTGATCCCAACCTGGCCAAGGTCATAGTTTGCTCTGTCATCCCCCTTGTCTATCATCAGATAGAGTGGACTTGCTAGTACACAAATCTTTTACATAGTACCAAAAATCCCACATTCCTGCTGGTTTATGAGGGTCTGAGGAACTAAGGATGTGGTTTTCTTGGTCCAAATTCCCCCTTCCTCTCCACTATAAGCGGGGTGGTGGCTGCTTTGCTGCTGCTTCCCATCAGGGCCTGTTTTCCAGCAGCTCTCGGAGGACATGATAGCAAATCACTTTGGGGACTGTTTATGATAAAAAGTGCAATACTAACAGATAAAATCATCATACTCCACTATTAACAGGCTTAAATCCCAAGGATAGGGAGAAGCTCCTGTGGAGAGCAGAGCTATCTCTCAAACAGTTCTGCTGCATTTTAAAAGCACTCCCTAGCCTGCCAAGGCTAATTTCACATCTTTTTTTTCTCCAGTGAGTATATTTGGGGTTCTCCCTGCTTGAGGCATGAGGCCTCCATGCTGATTAGATTCAGACAGGGGTTTTGGTTATCACTCTCCTTGGGTTCTGATGGAACATGATGGAGAAGAACATGTTAGATGGTTGTGTCACCCCCACTGCGGCCAAATCAGCTGTGAGCTGGGCAGGACATGCTTCCTGAGTCGTGTCCCCCTGAATGTGTCACCTGGGTTGGGTACTGGGGACACATGGACAAATTTCCCCTTCCTCTTTATTGCTGCCACTGCAGTCCTCGGCTGGTCTGTGTGGGAGAGTCTCAGAGGTGAGGCAGGAGAGTCAGTAAAATTAAAATAGAAAAGGAGAAGAGCATGAAAGGCAAAAATCCTTTTCACAATTAGGGCAGATGTCCCACCCTTTCAGTTTGTACTGAGGGATGGAAATTGCTTTCCAGGTTATTTCTCTGGAAAGACGTTTGTATCCAAATGTTGCTGGTGTGGTTGGTGTCTTGACCGGGCCTTTTCATTTCAATGGCTCTTCTGGAAGAGCCACATTTTCATGCATTAGGTTTGGTTTCTGATTTGAACAGTGACTCACTGAGCCTTAACCTGGGTCATCCCTGGTGATGCACACAAAGGCAGTGGGAATGCCAGGGATGAAGAGTGGGTGAAGGGATGTCCTCAGCAAGAGGGAAAGGGATAGTAAAGATTGAGTTGTGCTACAGCTACAGCCTTGTAGTGCCTTCAGGAGAGCATCTTCAGTTCCTGCAGCTCACCCTCCTGCCAACACCTGCTCAATGCATGACTGGGCCCCAGTTCAGACACCTCTTAGCTCTGACTGGTTTTAAACCACTGCGTTTCCCTTCTCTGTTTCTTTTACAGTGGGGGCTTCACCCCACTCAGCATCATTTCCCTGCTCATCTCCGGCTCAGACAAGGCAGGAAACGTATTTTCAATGTATTAATTAAAATGTCTTTGCAGCAGAACATCTGCATGGAGAGCGATAGATCACCGAAGTGTGCGTGTGCGCGTGTGCCTGTGCGTTGCAGCCTCCCAGATAACGCATTGCTTTGCATAATTTATTCCAGCCAGCACAGCAATAATTTTCATAGCCTGTGATCTTCAAGTGTGCGATTATCAATCTGCAGCCCAGCTCCATGTGACCCAGACATTGGATTATTCCCAGATAAAGGAGATGCAGGACATTTGGCGCTCCATCACCTCTGACCAAATGGTTTATGGGATAAGATCAAGCATTGCTTTGTTAGATCCCACCATGCTGAAACAATGGATCTTCTCAGGTATTCATCACTGTCAGCTATTTTGGGAGAGGATGGTCTTTGCCAATGATGCTATTCAATTTCCTGATTGTTCAGCTCATATCAGTTTAGCTTGAAAGATAATAAGATAGAAACCAGAGGCTTCCCAGTCAATGAAAGGAAACCTCAGAGGCTTTTTCAGTCTTGCATCTGTCATACTTTGTTGATATTTTAGCTGCCGAGCACTTGACAGCTGGTTGTAAAACTCTTATTTCCTCCTTTGAGAGAATTAAATGAAGAACATTTAATTTATTCCTTGGAGGTTTCCCCAAGTGACCCATGGAGCAGGTCTCTTTCTGGCAGCTGGATCAAATCTGGAGAGATATCGAGCTTTCTTCACCCAAGGGAAAAAAACAAAAGTGATTTCATTACCTTTTCCCTTCCTTTCTTTATCATCAAACCAATTCTGTGTTTTCCAGCATTGGTCCTACTTCCCATCAGTACCACAAACCACCACTGGCATCTGTGGTGCCAACCTGGCCTTGCCAGTGGCAACCAGCATCTCCTCAGTGGAGATCTTGATGCAGGATTGCACTGGGGGCCATCCATATCCAGGCACTGGTGCAACTGGGAATGGCAACTGGGAGCATTTCTCCTGCAACAGGCAGAGGGTGCTCCTGCATCAGCATGGGCAGACACACAGGTGGGCACCCAGCACCATCACTGGGGACATCCCAGCCCCCTCAGTAGGTCAGGACTTTAATGGGCTCATGGTTAATGTCACTAATCAATATCAGGGGAAGGCTCCCTTAACTGTGCCAAGGGCAGGCAGCTGCTCAAAGCAGCACAATAATTATGTATAGCCCAAGTAATTATTTTTGTCACATCTTCCTGGCAGGAGAGGACCATTTGTGGGCTGGGTTTAGCTACCTTGCACAACACGCCTGTGTCTTATTTATCCAGAACAATGCGCTCAGTGTGATTTTTCTGTCGTCTTTTTCCTTTTAACGTCGTTTCCAGCCCACACTGCTTTTAATTTGGTGAGGTAAATTGAGACTGGGAGGGGAAGCTGCAGAAAACCTCCAAACTCCCATTCTCTGAGCAAAACATTCCCCTGGGATCTGACGGCACTGCTGAATAGCTGGTCCTTCCCTTCCCAAGCGGCTGGTGAGTCTCAGCCGAGACAAATGCTATTTTGGATGGCTGTAGTCACTGCACGGCCAGGGCTTGTCGTGGGATCTGCTCACAGCTTTGGAGCCTTCCCAGCAGCTCCTTCCTTACCTGGGGACCTCTGAGTCAGCAGCCCCAGTGCTGCCCTATTTTGAGTGTTGTGTTAATAAAAGGGACATTACCAGAGCGCTGCCTTCAGAGTCCTGGTACTGGGTTTGTGTGCATGGAGGAGAATTGCTCCCCACACTCTTATTTCAAGGATCCACTCAGCCTGCCTGGATCCAGCTAAAGAAGGTGATGGATTTGAAGGTCTCTGCTCCTGGAATCCTGGGGAAAGGAGATGCACCACATGACTCATTCTGAGTCCATTTCCATTCCCTTCCTGAATGCGCTCATGTTCTCCTGGATCTCCAGTCAGCCTTAAAATAGGAGAAGAAGCTGAGATGGTGTCATTAATCCCAGATTTGGTGGATTGAATAGCTGGATTCCCATCTGAATTTCTAATTTGTTCACTGCTTTCAGCCATCTTAATTTTTTTCTACTTTTCAGAGCCAAGAGTTTGATTGTCCACAGCTGAGCCATAACCAGTGCTGTCTTGTAGTTTCACCTATTCATCTCAGGTACTCACTCCTTTCTCCCCATCTTTTGGCCCAAAATACAAAAGACCCTTTAATAGCCTTAAATAGTGCAGGTGGCCATGCACAGGAACCAGTAGCCAGTCTCCACAGTGGCAGGCAGACATGGTACTGCCATTTCCCCTTGTCATGGACATCTTGAAAATGCAGCCTGAAGGTCCTGATGAGGTTTCTCTGTCTGGATTTCGCACCCCTTGCCTGTCGTATCTGCTGTGGAGTTACACAGCTTTGAAAGGCACCTTCTGTTTTGGATGGGGACAACCTCCAAGTCTGCTTAATACATGAGTGCTCACTCAGAGGTGTCCTTTCATTTACTGCTTTCACCATCAGCAATCTATAGAAGTTTAGGGTGCCTTAGGGAATTCCTGGCTTTAGCATCTTTTGCTTGGTAACAATGCAGCTGCTCCTGGTGCAAATGGGCTTCTCCCAGCCCCCTCCCCACCACATTGCAGCATTGCCCATCCTCTCTTTCTTGGCTTTCTCCCTCCTCCTTCCTCTTCCTCTGGGTGTACTTGCAAAGTGTTTGCTATAACTATTGAAATGGATATAGTGGCAATTTGGGGAGAAGATGCTGTTTAAAGCTCTTTAATTTAAAGGATGCTAATTCACTCCACTCCATCCTCGGGTGAGTTATCGAGCTACGTGCAAACCTCCTTTTCTCTGGGTGTCAAATAGGAGGATGATTTTCTTCAGTCTATATTTAGAGACTTTGCTGAGCCCATGCCCCACAGGACATCCCACAAGGACAGCTGGAGGAGCAGAGAGCTTGCAGAAGGCAGAGATGCTTTGGGGCACCATCCCAATGGTGCTGGGATGCTGCTGGGATGCTGTAGCTTGTGCTGGGGCTCCCTGGGGCCAGCCCCTTCTGAAACTCTGCTTTGTCTCTCCTGCTTGGGACCATAGAACAGTGGGAACCTGAGGCAGGCTGTGTTTGGCAGTTGCTGGGAATAATAATAAGAAACTTGGCTACAGATCTCCATCCCAGGTCGAGTGCTCCAAGGGCTGTAGTCAACCCATGTGAAAAATTGTCTGGAGACCTCCCTGGAAACCAGGTTCTGCCTCCAAGGCAAACTGGATAAATAGCTCTTCAAGCCAGGAGGGCAGCTCCAGAGAGAAGCCACAGGGCGATTCCCTGTGTTTAAAAGATCCCTGCAGTTGCCACCCCAAACGATTCCTGTCCTGGGCCCGTGTGTGCTCCGTTATCTCCCAGGCTGATCCACGTGTCCCCACAACTGCTCTGCAATCCCCCCCCGGTGTGATATTGTGGGATATTCCACTGCATTAGCAAGTTGAACATGTTTTTACTGCCCAGTGTCTCTCCATGCAATATTTCACTGTCTCCCTGGCTATTATCCTGGCGGCACAAAGTCCCATTGAAATTCATGGTGCAAGTCTCCCATTTGTTTCCTTTGAGCTTTGCAGGGTTGTTCTATGCAGCTTTATGCATATCATTTTTTGCTATGCAAAGTGAGGGTAATGACTTTACCTGCTCTCTTTCAAAGCACTGAACAAAGCCTGTCCCCATGCTGTAGACTGATTTTGGAATATTTGTTCTAGGGTTTGAGAGGGATGAATCAGAGCTCTTAGGGAATGTGCAATCTGATGCTCTGTAAATAAAAAGTAAGTCATGCTGCATCTACATGTCTCCGAGGCAGGCGTGTGCTCCCTGTCAACCTTTCTTGCTGAAATCAGCTTCAGGGATGGCTTTGGCAAAGCTGAATAGCTTCATTTTAATGACAGCCCTGGAATGGCATTGCTTGGTTTGGCCAGTGCGACTGACAAGCCTTGAACCAGCTCTGCCTTTTGAGGAACAGATGATGCCCCTCACGCATGACAAGGTGGGACTCCTCAAGCAAAGGGTCACTGGAGATATTTTCACGGACATCAGGAGTGTGGGAGAACCAAAGGCAAAGCCAAAAGGGAAGGTTTTGCTCTGAAGACCTTCAGACTCAGGCTGACTTTCCTTCGTCACCACTCCAAAGGAGCCTGAACCTTGGGTACCCACGGCATGGCTTTGATGTCTTGAATGAAGCCCCCAAATCAGTGACCACTTGTAAAAATGGGGTTCATGATGTCTGTGCTTGGATCTGTGTAGTGCCAGGAGGGCAGAGACAAGGCTTCCCTCTCCATACACTGGTGTTTGGACATGGCTAAGCATGCAGGGTGGATTTTGGACACTGCCCTGGGATGCATGATTTGAAATATGTATTTTGCTGGGCCATGACTCAAATTGCAACTTGAAGATTTCATGAGACTCCTTGGTTTGAAAGCACCCACAAGCTGAGAGTTATTCTCCAAAGAGACTTGTGAATAGCACCTTACAAGTGCATTGGTGAATTTCTCATTTTCTTCATGGACAATGTGTATATGACAGAGAAAAAGAAAGAGACAAAAAATCTTTAAAGAAATTGCTCATTTTGAATTATTTACTCTGTCTACCTTCTTGGAGTCCCCAAAAGGACAACACTGTGCAATCTGCATTACCATAGCGTGTCAAGGTATCCAGAAGATCCAAAAGAAACCATCAACAGTTGAATGGGTCCCCTGGGGCCTTGGTGAACCGTGCTGCACTGGATCCAGAGTTACAGATGTAGGCTCCACAGGGATGCAAGCACAGCAGGGAGACAGTGATCTGCATCAACAAGGATGATGAGGACCAAATGAAACCCATTTTCAGACTTAGTGGTCAATACAAGCAGCACACAGGATCGGGAAGTGTCTCTGCTTTGACAGGTGGGTGAGCAGGAATGTCTACATGGGAACTGCACCATCCTCATGGACATCCCCTCAGCTGCCAGGCCCAGCAAGTAAAGGTGGAACCAGAGACCAAGCCAGTCCTGGATGTCCCCACCAGCTCCAGGTGGTGAGCAGAGCAACTCGTGATGCACAATCACCCTGCACCTGGGCTGTGGGCTGGCAGGAGTCCCCTGTTCCCACTGCTGTCACCTCTCACTGACTTTCATTGACTTCTTGAGAGTTTCAAAGTCAAAACTGGAAAAGAAACTCAGAACAAATGGGGACCTATAAAAACACATCCGAGCTGCCAAGTCTACAGCAGATGTGATTTGCAATGGATGAGGTATTAACGCCCTGAAAAATTGGAGTAATGATGTGCAGTAATATTTATCATCACCAAGGCTGAGTACGTTAAACAAAAATGTTTTGAAATGCAGCTTCTGCCTGGGCCTGGTAACTTTCCCAGATGTAAATATTGCAGTTGTTTTCCAAACATTCTCTAAATACCATAAGGCCTTAGTCCACTTACAGCACTAACAGCCCATAAAATGTCATTCTTTGTTTTCTAATTAATCTGATGATTTTTAGATAGGATTTGACAACAGCAGCGAAAAAGCATTTCAGGCTGAAAAAAATTATCGCTTGGATATCAAGTCACCCACAGCCAAGCTGGTGCATGGCTGGGAACTGCACAGCAGCATCCCCTCATCCTGCTGGATGGTGACTCATGGTTGGGCAGATCTACTCACCCTCCAAGCCAGGGGACACCAGCCAGTCTCCTAGGGATGCAGAGGGGGAGATCACACCCTTCTTGCAAGGATCATCCTCCCTTTTTCTTCTCCCTGTCTTGGTGCATGTTTCAGATGCCTCCAGCAGAGAGGGGAGCTGGAGGCAGAGCCCTCACAGGGGTCCCAAGTGGAGCAAGGCTGGTTGGATTTTCACCCTCTGTGTAATGTGGGTCATTGCTGTTAAGGGTCTCACTGTGGGGGTTCAGGTGCTTGGGATTTTTAAGACAGTTGAAGCCACTGCTTTTTAGGGGAGATGAACAGTGTAACCAAGCAAAGTATACCAGACATACATGAGACCCCTATCCCTTGCCTACATGGGGTCCCGTGGAGGCATGGTGGGGACTTCTGGCTCTCCCCCAGGCTCTGCACAGAGGCAGTCACATGGCTGTCACATCGCCACCTTTCCCTCCAGACTCCCCTGTTTTGGTGAGCGCTTCCCTCTCTACAAGGACACCAGGTTGTCACACTCACTGTGCCACGAGGAGAATCCAGAGTCAAGCCCAGCTGCTGTGGGCACTGCAGGGGAACAACTCAGTCCCTGCCCTGAGCAAGGACAGAAGAGATATCACCTACCCAAGGTCACGCTTTGTTTCCTTGTCTTACTCAACACCTCCCCGTTCTGCATGGGCAAATGGAGCAGTGCCCAGCCAACACTCTGTCCCTTGGCCAGCATTTCTTTCCAGGTGATTCTCAAAAAGGCAGCAGAAGAGCTCTCATTCCCCTCCACATCATCATGGGAAGCAGCCAGTGTTTCATTAACCATCCCCTCCCTCCTGTACCGCTTGTTAAACTGGGTTAGGACTGCTTGAGCCTGCTGTGTTAGACATCTTCTGCTGGTGGAGGGGAAGGGCTCACAGAAGCTCTCCTGACCCCAGACACCTTTCTCACAGCACTCCTCCCGCCATCTCGCATAAATAGATCAGTCATCCCAGCATGGCTACGTCTTCTTTTACTCCTTCCTGTCTTTAATAATATTATCAATGTCTGGTTTAGATTTTTACTAAATATAGGGGCCAGAGTCTGGACTGGCGTCACTTCCTCCCAGAAGAACTGGAACAGATTGCTCAGAAGTACTTACTCCTTTTATTAATTTATCTTGGTTTGTAAAGTTGTTTGATTGCACCAAGTCTTTCCACCCCCTGTTGACCTGGCAGCTGGAAGAAATGATGCTGCTTAAAGCCTTGATCCATGGGTGAGGCTTGAAGTTTTTGGGGCTGCCTCTCCCAAAGCAGCCCTGGGGAACAGGGACACTGTGTGCCAGCCAGCAGCAAATCTGCAAAGAGCCTTTGGCAAATCTTCCCTCTCCTAGCTACTGATCTCCATGGGTGAAGATTTCTAATGGAGTGCCAGTGGCATCCATGTCCTCTCTGGGTGATTCTTCCTCCAGCTGCCAGGTGTCAGTTGGAGCTCCAGGGCTGGCATGAACCTGCAGTGGCTGGCCCAGAGTTTGTGTGGCAGTGATGTGGGGACTGAGCCCTGGAACATCCTGCTCCTGGCACCAGGAGGGACCTGGCAGTGTCTGCTCCCTGCCCAGGAAACCAGTCTGTTTCTGCTCCAGCAAAGGCAGAGGAGGGGTGGGGCCTCTTATCCCTTGTCTCCTCAGGAAGATATTTGACCCAGACCCACCCTCATGGTGGCCCCTGCTGTTTCATGTCATTGCCTACACATTTACTAGTCCAAAGCAATTTCAATGGGAATTCCTTGACTTCAGGCCATCCCATGGGACATAGGACAAAGGGATATCCCTACTCCAGAGAGGAAGGGGTCTTCCATTCTTCAAGGGCACGAGCACAGGTGGAGATGGCGAAGGGGAATGAAAGAACCTCAGAGCAACCTGCTCACCCAGAGACCAAGACCCTGGGGACTGGATCACAGCTGTGGAACAGAGGATGCTGGATCCATTCTCCACGCCCATCCTCTCCATCATGCAGGGTATCTCCTGCATTCCCATGGGCACTTTCCCTGGACTGTGTGTCTAATGCAGCTGAGTGCTGTGCCAGGTTGCCAGCTGCCATTTGGAGAGGGGCCATATCTTGCCTGGTCCCAGGCTGTCTCCCAGCTCTATTACTCCACGCTTCAGGTTTTTTGGCTGTGGTGGTGTTGGTGTTGTTGCTATTAAATTGAAAGGAGTAAAATTTCTCTCCTGCACCCATCCTTTTCTCCCTCCCCTGCCACCTTCCTGCGGGACTGCAAAAGCAAATCGCTGGCTAGGAGGTGGTTTTGGAGATGATTTGAGACACCTCGAACGATCACAAAAAACACACGGGCCAGTCCTTACCTCAAATGACAGTGCCTGGGGAGAGAGAAAAGCACTTCTGTTCCAAGGGCCGGCTCAGTGCCAGCCACACTTTAATCATCCTGATTAAAGGTGTGTTGTGTTGCTAAAACAGCATAAAAAACCTGCCCAAAATGGGGAGGCAGGATGGCAGCCTCTGAGACAGGTGAAGTGTGGTCTGTGGCAGGAGGATGCCTGGGAAGGGCTGAGCATGGGGGCTGGGGACCCCTGGGAGCTGTGGGCGGGGTTCGTCGTCCAGCCCTGTCAGTGTCACGGCTCGTCCCAGTCCCCGTGCTCCCAGCATCACCTGGCGCTGTCCAGCTGAGACCAGTGTGGCCCATGGAGGTTCAGATTTGGTGTGAGAGGTGGGGTGGTTGTCATGTACACATGGGGACACCCAGAGATGTTCGCACAGGCTCACAGAGACAGACCCGTGTGTGTAAACACCGACACACAGTCACACAGTGACACAGACACACCCCGGAGCCTGCACTCCCCCGCTGCACAGGTACACCCCAACATACAGACACACACCCCAACACGATCATCCTCACCCCCTCAGGGTGTCACCACACACACACAGCAAGCACAGAGGCACACCCACACACAAAGGCAGATGTCCCCGACACGGACACTCACACCTTCACAAGCCCTGCACACTCACAGCCCCACTCTCACAAGGTGTCAAACACACAGGCAGTGTCACATACATGCAAGTGTCACACATACAGTGTCGTGCACACAGGGTACCGCACGGCGTCATGCAGTGCCACACACCCAGTGTCACTATGTCACACACCCTGTGTCACACACACAGTGTCACCCACACACAGCCCTCACCCCGCCGGCGCCAGCCCGACTCTGCTGGCCAAGCCGTTTATCGCTCCGGGCCATGACCGAGTACCGGAGAGCTCTACCGAACCGTGCCGTACCGAGCCGGAACCGAGCCGAACCGGCCGTGCCCAGCCGAACCGGACCGTGCTAGGCCGTGCTGAGCCGAACCGTGCCGTGCCCCATCGCACCACTCCACCCGGCCCGCAGAGAGCCGAACTGCGCCGTGCCCATCCCGTCCCACCCGAGCCGCGTCGAGCCGAGCCGTGCTGAGCGGTGCTGGTGGAGCCCCCGGGCCTGGCAGCGCTGCCCGGCGCCGCCTGCACGGGCAGGGCTCTCCGCCTGACGCAGTGAGGAGCTGCAGCCCTTCTCTTCTCGGAGGCCGGGCTCCAGCGCTGGGATTTGCTCGGCTCCGGCTGCGTTTCCCTGCCCGCCTCCTGCCCCCGGCCCGCCCGCTCGGAAGGGCGCGGGGAGCCGCAGCCGCGGGTGCGTCNGCGCCCCGCGCCGCCCGGGAGCCCCGCGAGCCCCGCGCAGCCTCCGGTGGCCGCTCCGTGTCGCCAAACTTTTGGCGGCTGCAGCCCAGCTTGGGGCTCCGGCGGGAGGGGACCGCGGGGCCGGCGGCGGGGGGAGCGGGGGGCCCTCCCCTCCGCGGGCGGGGAGTCCCCAGGCTCGGCCGGGGCTGCTCCCGCTGTACTTCTCCCCAGGGCGAACGGGATCGGGACCGGAGCAGCTCCCTACGGCCGGGCCGAGGCCACGGAGCCGGGAACCCCTCCGGCCGCTCGGCCCGTGTTCCCTCCCCCGCCCATGGGGGATCCCCACTTCGGAGTCTCCCTCCGCCGGCGGGGTGCGCCCGAGCCGGAGCATCCCCGGGAGAGCCCCTGCAACTGTTGCCTGCGGGAAGCCCCGGTGCTCCGGGGAAGAGCCGGTGCCGCGGGCAGTAGCATCGCCCCGGGGGCAGGGGTCTTCTGCCCGGGTCGCCGCAGCGCCGCACGGAGCGCTCGGACAGGGGAGACTGTCNGGGTGGTACGGACACACGACGGCGCGGGAACGTGTTCCTTGCCGGAGGGTGTGTTGCAGTTTTATTATAATGACAGATGTTGCCGTAAAGTTCCGTCTCGGTTCCTGAATACAGGCAGAGGACGGAGCACCGGCAAACTCGCCCGTCGGACCGGGCACTCGCCCGTCGGCGCAGCGGAGTTCACAAATAATTTTTTTGGTTGCGTTTTAAATGAGGCTCGGCCGGGGCCTCGGGGCGGTGGGTGGAACCCGGGGATGCCAGGGAGGTGGCGGCAGCCCCGGCTCCCTGGGCAGAACCCATCCAACCAGCCCAAATCCCCGGCGGTCCCCAGTCCTTCTCCC
>VZTZ01047416.1:835585-930153 GCA_013400955.1 Drymodes brunneopygia | reverse complement strand
GAGGGTATCCAGCTTCTGCCGCGGCCCCTTTGCTTTGGGGGCTCAGTGGGGAGCTCCTCTCCCCCCGGTCTCCAACCCCCTTCGGCGCTCCGTCCCTGCCGTGGTTACATAAGGCAGAGGAGCCCGTAGCCAGCGCTGACGCGGGCCGGATCATCGGGATCGCACCCAGGGATGCCCAGAGCTGAGCTCAGCCTCGTCCGGCTGCTCCTCATCCTCGGCCCCCGCTGCCTGCGCTGAGCCACCCGCTGTCTGTCCCTGCCTGCTGCGGCGACTGTGCGGCACAGGTACCCCTACAACACACACACACACACACACACAGAGACACACACACCTACACCTGCCCTGCCCCTGCCCCTGCCCTGGGCTCTCCGGCACAGCTCCCCCNCGCCCCTCACCCCGCGCTGGTGGACGCTCCCCCGGCCCAGAGCTGCCCACGCGTGTCCCAGCCCGGCCGCCGCTCCGGGCTGGGGCAGCGCCGCTCTGTGACAACAGAAAGTGGCTCGAAAGGGGCGAGGCGTCACACGCTCTGCCTCCGGGAGGCAGGGAAAGGCTGAGGGACCGATGGGAAGGCATGAATGAATGAATCTCCATAAAGAGCCCCAAGCAGCAGGGAGAGGGAGAGAGGAGGAGGAAGGAGAGGAGGAGGAAGAGCCGGAGCAGGGCAGGCAGCAGCAGACGTGACGCTGGCAGGTAAGGGGGTGCCAGTGCCGCACGGCGCCGCGGTGCCCGGGATGGCAGGATGGGGGCACAGCCAAAGGGGGACAGGAGCTGCCGGGACCCTGCATGGATTTGGGGTTTTTTTTAGGAAGCATGTTTTCCCCCTGACTCCTTGCAAAATGTGGAGTCCCTAAACTTCCCAGGACNCTGTGCGGCACAGGTACCCCTACAACACACACACACACACACACACAGAGACACACACACCTACACCTGCCCTGCCCCTGCCCCTGCCCTGGGCTCTCCGGCACAGCTGCCCCGCACCAACGCCGCTGGAAGGCGCGCAGCCCTTGGAGCGCACAGCCGCCCGCACAGCCCGTCCCATGGAGCAGCCTGGCTCCCGCAGACGGGCCCACGCCGAGGCGGTGCACACGGCGAGTGTTTGCACACAAACACAGCGCTGCAGGCAGCACACGGGTCACGCTCTCGCACACACGTGGGCTGGTGCTCGCCGTGGCTGGTGCTCGCCAGTGCCGGCACGGGGGTGGTGAGTGCTGGGCTCTCCCCGTGCCGGACGGGGCCGGCTCCCAGCCCAGGCGGGCGCTGGGAACTCTGCTCGGAACGCTGCAGGCCTGGCAGGGCTGCCCTGGCTCTGGCTGCGGTGGGCAGCTCTGCGGCTGCCCGCAGCTTCCCCCTCCCTGACCGAGGTGCTCCGAACAGGGATCAATAATGCCTTTCTGATTGGCTTCAATTCCCCATTCAAAGTAGTCACTGCATTAGGACTTGATTTTTCTCCCCTTTGACTCCCGGCCAGATTAGATTGTGAATTTGGCTGATTTCAAGCTACTGGGGGAGGGAAGAATCATACAGCGAGCGAGAGAGAACTGAAATATCCTACAGGATCCCCTGGAGGGGAGAGAAATCAGGTCTAGATAAGAGCTTGTTCTCCCTGTCTGGCTAATGCTTCCCTGTTTGATGATCAGAAAACACAAGATCCAGCCTCTCACCAGGATGTTTGACTATGAAAGGTCAGGCTTTTGGCTTGTTCTAGGTGCAAGGTTTGTTACTGTGAGCTGTGGATTACGTATTCCAGTTCTCCTGTTGTATGCTGAGCAGAGGAGTGCACGGTGCATGCAAAGAGAAGGACGTGGTCAGTGCCTCTCAGGTTCACGAGTCGAGCTCTGGGTGTAACACTGAGGTTGGAGGAACTGCAGTGGGGCAGGACACGAGGTCCATGCCCTGGAGAGCCCAGAGCTGTCCTGCCTGTTTGTCAATCTCAGCCTCATCCTTGGGCAATTTTTTCCAATACTTACATCTCCATGTATGTGCTGGGGATAAGTGAGTGTGTTAAGTCAGTGAAGCCCTGCATTCCAGAGGGACACGGAAAGCAGCACCCAGGAGCATCCCAGCCGTGCTGGTCAGGGTGCTCTTCCCTGCTGGCTGCTCCAGGGCCAGGATTTCATTCTGAGAAAAGCCACAGCAGCACGGCATCGCCTGCAGCATCCTTGCTGCCGGCACTTGCTGTGAATTGGTGTTAGCTCCAGGTGAAGCAAAAGCCTGGGATTATGTGGTTTTTCAGCAAAGAGCACTGGGAAGTCTGGTGGAGCAGAGGGATTTGTGCAGAAGCTGTTGCAGGGCAGTGAGGAGCCTGAGGAGGGGAGAATGTGGGGCTGGGGGCTTGCTGCAGGTAAACTGTGCTGTTCTGGGCTGTGAGGAGGCAGCTGTGCAGTCACCAACGAGGCTGTGAGGGGCAGGGTTGAGGAGATGGGAAGCTCCTGTGGAGGCTGTAAAGGGGCTATGAGCAGGAAGCACAGCCTTGACCAGTGTTTGGCATGATTTGGTGCAGCTGCTGGATTTTCTTGGTGTTGCAAACCCAGGGCTTGGGGAGGGTTTGAGTGAGCCAGATGTCAGGACAGCACTGGGGTGGAGTATCTGCATATGGGGAGATGGAGATGTGATGGTCAGCGGCAAACTGGGCCCAGAGGAGGCTGGTGGGGAGGAGAGGAGCTGTGTGGAGCTCGATGGGACAGCTGTGGAGCCATACACACCCCAAACTGTGGGTGAGGAGGGAGGCAGAGCTGCGAGAGCAGTAGGTCTGTGAGGACCTTGGGGTGAAGGGACTGGAGACCCTGAGCCTTGGTCCCATGTCTGCTGAGCCCCCAGCAGAGCAGTGCCAGGGGGTCAGTGGGGAATAGGAGGACAAAGAGCATAAGGTGATTTGTGTGGTGTTGTTTGGCTGCTGGAGTGGGGAGCATATGTACCCAGCACAAGGGTTCTCTGGGTCCCTGAGACATCCCTCTAAAAGGAGCAAATAATAATAAATATGAAAGAAAGGAGTTGTGAGAGGTAGCTCCAGGTGAGGGGGACCTGTAGCCTCCATGCACCATGAGGAGTTGGGGCAGGAGGGTCTGGGGGAGGTGGCACTGAGGGTGCAAGGGGTGTGTGAGCCTGGGTGAGGGAGCTGGGGGACACACCAGGAGGCTGGGGAGGTGGAGATGGGACTTGGTGTGGTTATGGCAGCAGCCTGACAGAAAGCTGTGTGTGTTTATAAAAACACCTCAACAAACAAAACCAAAGCACCTATCAGTCAGGGCAGGCTTAAATCTGTTGTTTGGGCTTGGTCTCTGCACTACGTGGTCTGGTCCCCTGTGCAATGTGAGGTTCAAGGTGCAGTTAAAGATGGCCCTGTGGCTGGAGAACCACTGCTCATGAGGAAAACACTCTGCTAATGGAAGTGTGGACAGCTCCTCCAGGGAGCAGAGCTTCCCACTTCTGTGCCCTGACAGCCTGAGCTCATTTTCCTCTCTGGGGACTGATGAGGGAGAAGTGGGGTCCCAGAGCTGTTCCAGCTGGCAGGGGTCCTGCCCCACTTGGGGGCCAAACCATCAGGGGCTTGTTCTAACACACACATTGTATGTGCTCTCAGAAAATCCAAATGATCACAGTTCTGCTGGCTTCCCCTTCCCCTCTCTCATTTGTGCTTACAGGGAACCAGTGGGAAAATCTCCAAGATCTGGGCTTTTTTTATTTCCTATTCCAGCATTTCTTTATGAGCTGGACAAGGGCAATCTCTGAAGCTCATTCGTATTTTTAAATCTGCAGGAATAAGTGTATGGAAATGTATGTGTTTTACTGTATCAGCTGCTATCAGCTTTTAACTTTATTACAGTAAGTGCAGAGTTTTTCGTGGGCCAAACTCATTCATTGGATTTAATGGAGTTAAACTGCAGGCAGATTTGGCTACTTGTTTGTGTATATCTTTGTAAAATGGACAGGCAGAGATCATAAAATTTTATACTCTCTATGGCATCTTTTAGGGAAAAGTCTTCCAATATGTTTTATAAACAGCATGCATATTTTGCTACAGTGTATGCTCATACCTAACACAAGGCACTTTAGTGCTGCTTCTTTTTTCCCTTTCCCAGAGCTATCTGTACATCTGTAAACCTAGATTTGCCTGCATAATTTCTCGTGCTGCTTTCCTTAAAAGTGTTTTTAGCAGTTTTAAACAATTTAAGTGGATTTCTTTCTTTCTTTTTGGTGTATTTGTATCTCTTCTTAGAAATGGTAGTAAGAACCCTAACCCTCGCTATGAAGGGCTCACAATGAGGGAAGAATAATGTTTGTAAAGCCTCTTCCTAAGTGCCCAAAGCACTCTTAAACCATCCCAGCTGCAAATGCACAGTCTCAGGACCTTTCACAGCTACAAACATCTGCTTTGAGGGGCTGACTTTCCCCCCCCTTTTTCCTGAGATTCTGTTTTCTTCTATTTTCACGATGTGACAATATCGGTTTCTTGACCTATTCTGGGCTGGGTTTAGATCCTGCTTGTGCAGGGCCTTTCCCAGTGTAACGTGGAGCAAACCAACCCTTGAATCTGTAGAAAAAATGTATTTCTAGGAGATGGATTTATTTTCTAATGAGGTATTTGATGTTTTTCCAGACTCTAAACAAATTAGACCCAGATCTGTGGCTGCAGGGCATTGGGAGGGGAAGTGGTTGATGAGCTGAGCTAATTAATTACACTTAGTTATGACTTATCAAATGGTCATCACCGCCCCATATGGAGCACTTGAGTGTGTGGAATTGAGGGGAGAGGATATTGGTATGTGGGATAAATGTAAAGCAGTGGTCAATGACAAGGATGTAAATAAATCTGGGGATTCTGGTGACATTAAAATAAATTGCGAGTAGTGAGGTATGAGAGAGCCTTGATGTCAAAGGAAACCTAGAATATATTTATATTCCCACTCAGGATTTGCTGGGATTTCTAAATAATGCATTAATTCAATTACACATTCTTAATTAGTGTTTTCTCAAATTGGAGCAACATCATTAATTTACTGCATCATATTTTTATTTTGCTGGTGTGGCGAGTTTCATTTTTGACTCTTTCCCCTCTCTGCTTTGTGAGACTTGTAACACTCAGCTGTGATGCTCATGCCACAAGCTGCAGCTTCTTTGGGAATACCAGTTTTCTGTATTATGATTTTTTTTTTTAATATTTTTTTTATACGCTGACAGGCTGCACAGCACTGACCTGACCCCATAATAGGAGGAAGAGGGAGAAAAAGAGCCCAGATCTGAAGCAGCTCCTTTTGAATGCTGAGCAGCATCTGTTCTCCGTAGAGCAGGGTGATCTGCAGCATGCTGGGGCAGGATTAGGCCCTTTGGGCTCCCCCAAACGAGGTTATTTGATTCTTTCCTCTCTGGAAACTCATAGTGCTTGCAGGGGTGGGTGCTCCCTGTCCCTCTGGGATGAGTGTGACACACAGCGCTGCTCCTCCCGGCACCTGGGGCTGCACAGGGATGGGGAGGCACAGGGAGCTGTGTGTCACCCTGTGGGGCTTATCTGCCTGCATGGGAAAGGTTGAGGGACAACACCTTTGGTGCTGTGCCCTTCACTGCTCTGTCTGGAGAGAAGATGTTCTCCAAGAGCTGCTTTTGGGCATTTGTCCTTTGGTGCCTCCTGGAAAGCAGAGCTGGGTCAGTGGCACATGTGCAGAGTGGGTGCTGGTGCCAGGGCTCTTCTCCTCACCACAAGCCAGGCTTGGGGTTAGCATTTGCTTGAAAGAAATGTATTCCCTGGTTTATTCAGGTTACAGGATGGTAACTGCTCAGGGAGACGAACGCAAGCCAAGGCTGCTCCCTCCAAGCGACGCCTCCCAGCCCAACACTCGTCCCAACTTTGCTGAGAGCAGTTTGGGCTTTCCTGCCCCCCGCCCCGTTCCTTCCTTTTAATTTTTGTTCCTGGCTTTGCTTTTCTTCCCCACCCTCTGCCCACGCTCTGCTCTCGTTCAGAGGCGAGCGGTGCAGCCTCCAAAGCCCCATTCATCACCGCCTGCTCGCCAGGCTCCGGCAGCCGCCGCTCCATTGATTGACTGCGGCGGGGAGTGAATTTAAAATCATTACGCTCCTGAGACAGCTTTTAAATATGAGGAAAATCAAGTCTGTTAAGAAGCCTGGTGGAAAGGGTGTCTCTGGCCAGGGAATTCCATGTGGCACCGGGTGCTGTTTGCATCCAGAGGGGACTCTGGACCTTGTGGTGTCCCTGTGTGAGCCTGGACCACTCCGTGCTGGTGTGATGGGAGTGGGCAGGCAGCTGCTGGTGGAGAATTAAGTAGAAATATTTCACTGTAGAAAAACACTGTTGTGTAAAGCCATCCATCTGCTGCCTGTCTAATGTTTTGCATGAATTAATGAGCTGATTGATTAGGAGAACCTTGCAGCAGGCGGGAGAGGGAAATGATTCTTGTCCTCATGTTACAGGTGGGGGGAACTCAGAGGTGCAGAGGTTAAGATTGGGGTTTCCAAATCGGGTTGGGGTTTTTTTGCCATTAGTGAAGGCTACATTTGAGACATTTGTCTGTGTCTTGTTTTACTGATTGATCAGTCTGATTTTTTGGATGTGTTTTGCCTTCAAGAGCAGTTGTGAGAGCTTGCCGTGGCTGCGACTCAGCCCTGGAGAGTCTCTCTCAGGATCTGATCTTCCAGTGTGTTTGTGGCAAAACAGCAAGGTCTGCTGCAGCTCTTGGCTGTGGTGTTTGCAACCAACAGTCTCTTTTTGTTCTACTGGGAAAGACAAACTCTCACCATCTCTTACAACGTTGGCTGTTTAACACACCTTCCCCTCACTCCACAGCCTGTACCAGTCAAGGCTTTCTGTAAGCATCCCCCAATTCCTCACAGGATCTCTGCTGGCCACCTGCAGCTGGCAGAGGCAGGTTACTGATGGCTGATGCATGGAGCATCCCTCTCCTCCACGCTACAAAGAGTGCAGCTTTTCAGGAACGGCGCGTTGAGCAAATGTCACTCCACAGCCCCAAAAATCTATCAGAGGAAATGACAGTGGCTGTAAGCATTAATCATCCCGTATCATCAAAATAAAGTTGTTGCAATGGAGTATTGTCAAAGGATAAATGTCTGGACTTCAGCTCAGTGCTGGTTCCTTTAATGCTGGCGGTTCACCAAGCAGGAGTTGGTGGTTGTGTGGCCCAGGGGCTCATCTTGTGACATTATTAATTAACTCTTCCCTTTCCAGGCTAAACAGTTGGTCAGCCTGCTTACCAGAAAAAAGCCTGGGATGCTTGAGAAGTTGAAGTAGTTTCTTTTCATCATTGTGCTGAGGAATTTGTGCCTGGCCTGGAGTAAAAAGTAGGGGTGTATAGAGCAGCACTGTAGGAGCACTTCCCACTCACCCTTCTGAGATCTCACTGCCTCCCCCCAAAATGGGTAGATTTATTAAAGCAATGCAAAAAGGGCAATGATTAATAAAAAGGTATTGGACGTCTGATCTACAGGGTCAAAATATCTGTTTTTGCTTTACTCCTGCCAAAGGATGGGGCTGGAAAGCAAACCCTGTAACCCTCGTGCTGCTCTGCACCTGCTCAGGGTGCAGACATCAGGAGTGTGACAGACACAGCATCCATTGGGACCCGTGGGATGAGGGATGGGACTGCTGGTGGCACAGAGCTGATTGACTCCTGGGGCTGCAGGGAGGCACTGCAGGAATGTCACTTCCAGCCGCCGTCTCCTGGGGAAGCTGGTGCTGAGCAATGAATTGCAAGGTCTGGTGTGTGGCCCAAGGGGGATGGAGAGCTGCTGGAAATCTCTTTGTGTTTAAAATCCAGGAGTTCACGCCAGTCCCTTGTGTTTTCTGGCACCATTGATCTTCTGAGCTGCCTGGGTTTGAGGCTGTGTCCGTGGGGGCTGCAGGGACCTGGCCCGTGCTGGGAACAGGCTGTGCTTTGCAGGCTGTGCAGCAGAGCAGGACACTGAGAGGGAATGGAGAGGAGCTCTGCCTCTGCCCAGCTCTGCTGAGCAGGCAGGTGGGGCTGGAAAGGAGGGGTGCACATAGGGTGGATGGGGATTCACACCTCGCTGAGCCCCTCTGGTGTTGCTCACCTGGCTGGGCTCCTTTTTTACATTGTCCAGTAATCTGCTGAAGCTTGGGTTTAGGAATAATGCAACTGCTTCTGGAGAACATCTACCACAGATGAGTAAGGGGAAAACTCCAATAAAACTGCGCGTTTCTACCTCTGTCCCAGATCACAGAGGAGTAGAAACTGGGCTGTGGAGTTTGTGTAACTGCTTCATGTATAAAGAAAAAAGGGGAAATAAATCTGTGGGATGAGATTGTTAAAGCTTCATTAGAAACCATATAATCTTTTAGGTTGGAAAGCACCCTAAAAGACAAAGTTCAGCCATAATGCTTGCAAGCAAAGTGAACATCATGGCCCATCCAAGTTCAGAGAAGTTTGTCTCATTGTTTTCTGTGTGGGTCAGTTTGTTAATCTTGAGCTTCACTAATGGACTTGATGATCTTGGGGATATTTTCCAATATAAAGGATTCTATTATTCTCCAACAGTTTTGCAGAAAAGTCCTCTTCTATATTAAAATCCTTTCCAGTTGTGAACTAGCTTGTAGGTTCTCTAATACCACATTGGCTCTAAGAAAAAGCCCCAAACTTTCTGCATGGCTTTTCCCTCTCTCTGTCAATACAGAATGGATAATTCATGGTATGATTTTTTTTTTGTCCATTCCAGTCCCAAGCTTAACAAAACAGCCATAAAACAGCATCAGCTTGTATAGCCCTCAGGACAGCACACTCTTCTGCACTGGAACTCTTATTTGTGAGGGTAAACAGAATAACACACTTTGTTCTAATGAGGCTGGCTTGGGAATTAAGTGTATGTCACTTATTGATCTTGCTTCTTCTCCCCATTTATTTTGAAAAGCTGTTGTCTTTATTTTCAGCAGGTGAAAATCTGAAGTGTTGTTGCAAACGCTGACTTACTTCTGTCGTTTAGATTGCAAGCAGCTCCTCAGAGCCAGGGCTTGAGGGGTCCTTGGAGGTGCTGAGTGACAGGTAACCTGTTCTGCACACAGCATGTAAAGAGCCAGGCATGGGGACCAGATGGGAAATCACCTCCTGAGCTGGTCAGGTTTTCTGTGACCATCTGAGAGCCCCTTATCTCTCATCAGAATGGTACCCAGAGAACTGGCAGCCGCATTCAGTGGGTAAACCTGGAAGTGCAGTGACATGCCCAGGGTTATCTGGGGTACCAGAACTTACTGGGACCAGGTCCTTCAACACCTGCTTCTGCACTCCCCACAAGACTTCCTTGCTTTCTTTGTCCTTAGTTCTGCAGTGCAAGGAAATTTTTGTTGAATTTTGAATGTTCTCCTAAATCTTGGTGACGGCAGATTGACGTAAGCGTGTGCTGGATCAGGGCCTGTTCTCTTATGCATATGGATGCGGACACAGCTGTAAGCGTTTTCCATCTCCAGGCTCCTGCAGGGAAGGGAGAGCTCTTCCCTCCCTGCCCAGGGGGTGTCCCCTCTCCCCTTGCACCAGGGGCAGCAGCACTGGGTGCCCTGGCCTCCAGCGTGAGAACACAGGGCTGAATTTGGGAAGAATTGCTCGTTTGGCTCAGCTGTTGTCCATCAGGATTCCTGGTGAAGCCTGTGCGTGTGTGCAGCCTCCTGGGACACCTGGAGCAGGGCATGGCAGTGGGGGAAAGCCTCTGTGTGGTGGTTACATCTTCCTTGGACCACACAAGCTTGGAAATCCCTCCAAGCCAGCTGCTCTTGGAAGTTTTGGGTTTTGTGTGTCAGCACATCAGCAGCAACATTGAGTGTTGGCTGTGTCTTGTCTGCCAGCTTGCCTGGGATTTTGCCTTTATGGGTGTCACCAGCGGCCAAAACGTGGCTGCTGCCTTGGGAGCAACAGTTCCTGAAAAGGGTAGCATGAACAGGCTGGGTCAGATGGACAGGCAGGTTGTGTTCATCCCAGCTGATCAAATGCAGACTGGAAAGTCCAGGCTCTGCATCTCTCTTCATGTGTGACATCCCCTCAGTCACGCCATAGCCCATGTGCTGCTCAAGAGAGCAAAAACTGCTTCCTCATCCCTCTGCAATACCTGCAACATCCAAGGGATCTCCATCCATTTACCAGCGTGGATTGTGCCCATGAAGCTCCTGAATCAAGCTGGATGCAGCCTGATGAAACTGCAGGGAGAATATTAAAAGAAAAAAAGGCGGTAGAGAGAGCAAATCAGCCCAAGTCTGTTTATGGTGGTTCCATCTCATTTAAAAGGGATAGCAAAGTATAAACCATTTAAATATTTCATCTGCAGAAGAGCCCTGAATGAGTTTGTACACGTGTGAGGAATGAGTGGGGATGGCAGCAGGAGCAGCACTGAGTGCCAGCCCTGCTCAGGCCCATGTGCAGGGAGTGGTTGTGTTGGTTAAAGTGTTTTATTTAAAAAGGAAATTCGTATTTTACCCTTTATTTGGTGAAAGTTATCGCTGTCTTAACAGGTTGGGTCTGACTCTCTGGAGACAAGGGCCTCATCCTGCTCCTCAGTGCTTTCTGCCTGCTGGGTGCCTGATGACTCTGTAGGATGCTCAAAATAGCCCCAAATCAGAGCTGTGCCTGCCCAACCTTGTGGAGCGTCACGAGGCCACTGGTGTAACTGGGAGGAGAATTTGTCCTTCTGGCTTTAAAAATAGCTGTATTTTCTTTAATGGCTTTTTCCTTGGGGCAGCCAGGAGCTTGCAGGAGTGCACAGCCCAGTTGAGATGCTGCTGAGCAGGAAGGGGGGTGCCAGGATGCCCCCAGTTAATCCCATGTGTAAACCACATTTGTCTCTAAAAATGAACCAAACCAAGCAAAACTCTGGATTTCTTCTTCCTTCCAGAACTTTTAATTCAACTGGCTTCCTAGAGCCAGGTTGATGATGTTTCCTTAGTGGAAAATGCTCTCTGGTATAACTAAATAGGATTCTGTAATCTGCAGCAGCTGAAGTGTTCAGTTAGGGTCCAGGGGTGGTTTTTTTTATCCCAACTCTGTCCATCCTTACCCAAGTGCAGGGTTTCCAGCGATGAGCGATTTGGGGCTTATCTCTGGGAAGTGCCGTGAATGCCAGACCCGTGCTTACACAAGGAGAGAAATGCATGAATTTTTCCACATCAGTAGGAGCTGGAGATTTTGCTAAAGGTGTCTCCAGCTGCAAGGAGCGAGATATGGCTCTGCTGGAGAGCTCCGAAGAGGCAGAACCGAGCAGGAAATTCAAATGTGGATTTAATGCCTCAGAAAGCCGTCTGTGAGGGAAGGTGCAGGTGCTGGCTGGCTCTTGGCCATGCAACAGGTCACTCGGGCTGGCTGATGGTGAGGCTGCTAAAGCACAGGCATGGTGTTTAATCTGACTTGGGAGATGTTCATCAGGGAGCCCTGGGCTCTCTCAGGGCTGTGGCACAGCCTGAGGCCGGTGCTGTCCCTGCGAGTGCTCTCTGTGCTCTCCTTGCACAGGGTCTGGCTGGATCAGCTGCTTCTGTCCCCATTTTTCTATGGAAAAGCTGCACTGAACTTTGTCAGGGCCTGGGACAGATTGACCACAGCCAGGGCAGGGCAGTCGGGATGCAGTCTCCTTCCTAATTCCAGCCTCTGCCTGTGCATGCAGAAGGAAAAGGAAAAGGAAAAGGAAAAGGAAAAGGAAAAGGGAAAGGTAAAGGAAAAGGAAAAAGTAAAATTGAGCCTCTATTTGCTGCCCTCTTAGCTGAGGCAATGGCTGAAGCTCTTAGTTGACACTACACAGCACTTTTGTAGAGTTCCAGAGGGACTTGGTTAAACCCCAGCTCTGTAGGGGCACAGGGCTGAGAGCTGCACCTCCTCCTGCTGCTCATTCCTTTTGGCACAGAGGCTGTGCTGGGCATTCTGGCATCGAGGGCAGGTCTGTGCCTCGGGGAGCTGTGCAGAGCAAACCCACGCTGGGAGGGAGCATCACCTCTGCCCTGCTCAGTGCTCAGGGCTGAGAACCATCTGTGCTCACCCCACATCTGCTGTGTCCCCCCTGTTTGTGGGGTCCCTGCAGCCCCCTGTGCCCCCAGCCTTGCTGCTGCTGGCTGCTCCCCTGAGCATCACACTGGCCTTGTCCTCGGCCGTGCCCCCTCCTCACACCCCTGCACGGGGTTTTGCTGCCCAGCACGTAGCTGATGTCAATTTGTAAAACAATACTTCAGCATTACCCAGTGAAAACACAGACGGCATTGTACAGCTGGGAGCAACATTGATTGAAGTGATATTTAATCCAAGGAAAATACATGATACATAGGCTAGGATTCCTCGGTTATCCATCATATAATGCAGTTCATGGGGATTAAATATCCCTCCTTTAAAGTTGGTCGAGATCAGTGTTGTTATTTGTTTTGCAAATGATCCTGACAGTGATGCTGAGAGCTATTGATTACCAATGGTTCTTTAAAAATTGCTATTATACTGCAAATTACGAACCTTGGGGGTATCCAGTTATATGATAATGGAAAGGCATTGGTGTGTAATGACACATGCATCATAAGAAATTTGCTCTGGCTTTATAATGGAGATTGAAAGGGACATGATTTATGACCAACAGGATTAGCTGCCTGCCATGATACGTCTAAGGTGACATGACAACTGTCTGGTTGTTCATCGTGGCAAGAAGTACTGATGGTAAGAACAATTTAGAAATAAATGAAGGAAAATAAAAAAGCAAAATCTCCTCTACCTTTTAATTTAAGGTACATAAACCACTCTTCTAATTAATAAATACCTAAAATCCCTCCATCACTCTCCCAGGAGCATCCACAAAGCACTGCACAGGTGCAAACCAAGGTTGCCAGTCCTAGTGGAACTCCTGGGTTTGCCTAGAAAGCCTTCAGAGCTGCTGGCCGTGGCTGTGATGGAAGTGCAAACAAGAGCCCTGAATCTGCTGGGAATTTCAATGCATGTGTGCCCTTGAAGCCAGTGGAGGACACTCGTGTTGAGTTGTGTGCTCTCATTCCTGATGATGAATGCCTGATAACACAACTGCTTGTCTTCCAGGCTCTCCTGGTGTTCCCCAGCTCTGTAGCTGAGGACTGAATACTTGATGTGTTTGAGAGGAGCCTGAGGGCTGCTTCAGCCTGCGGTGGCTTGAGCAGTGTCACAGGAGCCTTGCCAGCTCTGGGGGCAGAGCTGGGTGCTGTGACCTTGCCCTGCCATCGTGGCATGGCACAGAGGGCTGGCGGGAGGATTTGGCATTTAGGAAGGTGTGTGGTGTGAAGGTTAACTCCTGTGGCTGTCCTGTGCTCTGGGCATGCTGCAAATACCAAATGCCAGCAATGCAAACAAACCTTTTCCTCATCACCCAGCTGATCCACAGAGGAGCCCACAGACAGCAGTGCCTGGGTCTGTGCTTCTGTGTTAATATGCTCAGCTGGGCATGGTGAAATGCGTGTCCAGGAGCCAGTGCCAGCAGGAGCACTTGTAAAATGAAAGGGAGGCAAAAACAGATTCCCTTCTCCATCAGCACCTTCTCAGTGTCTTTTGCAATGAAGTTGTGTATTGCACTGAGAGTCACCAGGCTGCCAGTGTGGAGAAATACCCCTGGACAGGAGTCCACAGACACTGATTTACCTTTGCCCTGTGCTTGTTTATTCTGTGGTGCTGCAGCAGTAGGGACACTTGCCCAGTAATTTCTTTAAAGAATTTTAGCACTTGATAACGTGGCACTTCAGATTGGGAAAGAGAGAGGTGTGTACTTGTTTAGGTATTATTCTGTAGGACATCTAAAGATCCAGCTCCAGCCTCCCATGAGTCCCAAAAACTCACTTGGAAATGGGATGGAGGAAGTTTTAAATAATAGATGGTAACTCGGAGCCCACACGCACGAGTGGTTGGTGGGAGGTGAGAGCATCCCTGAGCACGAGCAGCACTGTGCTGTTATCCACCTTATCCAGAGGAATTATGCCTGAAAGGGAAGCAGTGTCCTGGGATGAGGCTGCCAGGCTTCCTCACAGAGTGAGGAGAAGCAAGGGCTCCTTGAGACCGCACCATAGAAGCAGTTTGTGATATAAAAACCAGTGTAGAGTAGAATTCAAAAAAAATTCAAGTGCTGGCCCTTGACTTGCAATAAAGCATTTACTGTGCTGTTTTCTGAGCCCAAGTCCTCTGCAGGTCACCATGTTCTGTACCCTGTCTCGTGGCCTGTTCCTGTGTGTGCTGTGCTTCAGGGGTAATCAACAGCAGCAGAGATGCTGTTTGTCATCAGGGAAGGGGCATGAGCAGAGGGGGCTTTGTTTTTTTCTCAATAAAAATGAAGTCCCAGCATTTTCTCAGTGCTTCAGATATGAGAGTCTCTGCTTGTGGAGAGAGAGAGCGAGCTTTCCAGAGGAACTGCAGTTTCAAGATTGTGGAGGAGGGTGAACCAGGAGGGAAGGTCACAAGGTGGGGCTCAGAAATGCTGGCACAAGGGACCTCTGGGACCCTGCAGCCCAGTTTGTCTTTTGAAGCAGGACTTTTGCCAGTGGTGACTCAGGTTGGTATTGACTTTGTTTAGACAAGTCTCAGAACTCCTTCCAGGGTGGATATAGGAGGTGGGTTGGCAGCTCAGGTCCCTGCCTCCCTGGGGGAGCAGAGGTGTTTGGGGGTACAGGTCAAGGGCTTCATCCTGTGACTGTGTGGACCCAGTGTGAGATCCTCTGGCACTTCAGAAAGACAGGGGAGGACCTGAGCTGGAGAAGTTGTAGGGGGTGGAGGAAAAGGCTGTTTTTGGCTGTTAGTTCATCTCCTTCACCACTCCCAGCTGAAGCTGGGTCAGTGTACAGAGCTGGACAGGAGATGCCCTCACCCAAAGCTTGCTTGACCTCTGCAGAGGCCTGCACAGACACGAATGTGCTGGGGAAGGATGTTTTCCTCACCATTACCTTTGTAGATGACCTGACCTGATGTCTCTGATCCAGGCCCTCCCAGGTGAGAGAGCTCTCTTGCAGGAACTCTTTGACTAGCAAATACTTTACAGTGGCTCAGGGGAAGCTGGAGTGGGAGGAAGACAGCCCTTGTTCCTCTCAGCTGCTCTGGGTTGGGTGGACCTAAAAGTAGCAGGTATGAATGCAACTGTCATTACCTTAATGCTTTTTATCACAGCTGGAGTGGGACATTGTCACATGTATGGATTCTGGGAGGCCTTTTGATCCAGCATTGTATCACATTTAGCAACAAAAGTCAGTGTAAAATGGTCGTGGTTGGAGCTGTGTCCTTCAGCCCAGTACCTGGCTGCACAAGTAAGTCACTGAGTCAGTGTGCACAGCAGCAAAGCAATGCATAATTCAGGAGGGACCTCTGAGTGACACAGGGGACAGAGGGGCCACACAGCTGTCACTGCATTGTGTGAATCAAGTTTTTGGGTGAAGGTGGGGAGTCCCCCCTGTCCCCAGGACACTCTGGGTGGAACATGCTGTCCTTAGAGAGACCAGCATCACTGGGGTTGTGTTGTGTGAGACACCCATTGGGGCAGGATTTGCTTTTCCTTGGAGGAGTTTATCTGGAAAATGTGGGTATTCGAGCATTTCTAGGGTGCTTTTCAGAGTACCCCACCCTGGACCATTGCCTGTCCTTATGTGTGTGTCAAGCAGCCCCTTCCTGCTCTGACAGCACCTCCCTTGCTGGGACAGAGTGGGGCAGAGGGGGCCTCAGGGACAATGTGACTGTGATTTAGAGAAATTTGTAAGGGATTTGATAGCTGCTTAGGAAAACTTTCTCCCTTCTGTGTGCTAGTGATGACTTTCCATTTATTTCTCTGCTGTTGTAATCAAAGTCCAAGTGCTACACAACTGCAGAGATCCTGACATTGGAGCAGCCAGCACGAACCATTTCCCTGGAAAAAAGGATCCATCCAAATGGTTCCTTTATGTCATGCTCTAATTTTGCTGCTGTTGGTTTATTTTTGTTTTTGGCTTCTTTTATTCACGGTATTCTTAAAACTTCCCTTTCAGGGCTTAACAGCTTAACCATTTCAAAATCATGCCAAGCGGAAATGTAGCATTCGATTTTCTCACTAAACATTGTGCTGATCACTCAAATGTATTCTGGATTTGTGGAAAAGCTGAAAAAAACTGGGATGAAAGAGAGTGAGAATTAGCACTCAAATGAAGAGCCAGGTCTTTGCATGATTGGGAAAGGTCTGTGGAAGCAAACAGAGTGCTCCTTGTCACCTTCTTGCTCTGCAGCATCCCACACTGGCATGGCTTACAGCAGGATTGGTGGGCAGGCAGGTGGTGGAGCACAGGTCTCAGTCCTGAGGCTGCTACAATCTTTAAACATGGGTCTTAGTCCTGGTTGTTGGCCCCTGATATCTGAATTATGCCCCAGGCTCTGCTACCAGATTCCTCTGTGAGTTTCAGCAGCTCCTTCAGTCTCTTGGGCCTCCCTCTCTTCTTCACAGGAAAGGGATTATAGTGCCAAAAATAGCCTATTTTCCTAGGTGGGCCTCTTTGTGACTCTCTCCTGTGAAATACGTCTTTCTCCCTGTTCCTCCAAGTGAAATACAAAGGAGATGTGATTCACCACCAGTGCTGATGTGCCAAGGCAGCAGGAGAGCTGCTGGTGTGCAAAGGATGCTTTGTACCTGCACATGTCCCCATCTGACACATGGGTTCCCTGTTGGGGCTGGTGGCCTCCTGCTCTGCTTGTCCTGCTGAGTAGCTGGAGGGTTCAGGGCAGAAATGGCCCTGCTCCTGGTGCTGATGATGGAACACCTCTGATGGGAGCAAATGCCACTTTTGGGAGGTGAGATGGGTGTTATGTGGTCATAGGTACAGTCCTGCCCCGTAAGAACTGACTTGGGATGGGTCCATTGTGACTTTTGTTTGGCTCTTGCTCCTGCAAGGAGCTTCATTTTCCTAGGAGGAGGAGGAGGAGAAGGAACACATTTGGAAATGCAGACTTTCCCTTGGAACTAAAATGGGTTATCACCATCTAATGACTGCTGCGACTGCTGCTGAGCAAACCTGGGCTCTTGGGATGATCACAGGGGTGCAGACTGGCACAAGAGAAGTCAGATCGGTGTTGCAGAGCTGGCAGGCTTGTTTTAGTCCTGACTTTCAAAGACAAGGATAACAGAGTTATTTCTTTGCCATATCTGGCTTTTTATGGTTGCTCACATTAGAAGAACTTTGAAGGTCCTCACTACCTGCAGAAAATGCCTGTGGGACCTTGGGCTGCGGAGCTGGGCTGTGGATCACAGCTTACAGATGCTCTGAGCTGGAATTTGCTCTTTCATTACAGCTCTCAGGCTTGTGGGGTGAAGTGAGGGACAGCTGATGATTATTAGTAGCTTTAAAATTAATCATGCTCTTTAGAACATTTAATCTTTCATTAATAGTGAGTACAATGCACACTGGGGTGCATCTAGACCAAGAAACGCTCAGGTTCCCGCAGTGCTGCAGCTTGGGCAGCTGGGAGCTCCATGAGCAAGGGATTCTCCAAATCAGCAGAGGATGTGGGGAAGGGCTTAGTTTGAGTTCCGCAAGTCTCATCTGTGTAAATGCTGGACAGGGGACAGGCAGGAGCCTGTGCCCTGCCAGTGCTGTGTGTCTTTGAAGCAGTTCCACATCCCTGCTTGCATCACAGACCAAGAGCTGAACATGGCCCCTGATTTATTTACAATATTCCTGGGAGAATGGGGTACATGTGGAGCTGTCTGGGCTGCAGGCAGAGGTGAAGAGCATAGCGTGGGTAGAAACCACAGTGATGGTGCAGATTGTGGACATGAAGGGAGACTGTTGAGCGAGGAACTGCTGTTAGAAAAACCTCGGGATGAAGGAGAAGGCAGTAGTGGGATTCCTCAATTTGTCTCCCCGCCTCTCCCAAGTAAATCCTTTCTGGCTGTTGTGGTTGGCATATGCAGAGCATCTTGGCTTGGTGCTTCAGTGGATGGTCTCCAGTTGGGGTGACAGCTCAGAGCTGGGAGGTGGGGAGCATTAGGGAGCCCAGGGGGCAAAATGTCTTGCCATGATCTTCAAAGAACAGGAAGGAAGAGCATTTCTTTTGTTATTGTTCATGTTACAGGAAATTTCCCCACTCTCTTTTCACTTAATAACCACTGGGGAAAGAGACTTTCTAGCTCGCAGGGGAGCAAATCTGAATAAACCAGTAACAGTCATGTTGTTGGAGAGTGGCTCCACTTGAGTTGTTTTTCCTCCGTTTGGATAAATAAGACAATCAGAAGAGCTGCTGAGATAGTTGGCAGAGAAATGAATCCCCCGGGAGATCGGGGCAATGTTGTTTATTCGTGGGAGCTGCCTGTGCATGAGGGGTCAGTCCTGCAGCTCTGTAGAGAGAAGGGAAACAAACATTCTCTGTTTTAGCACCGGATTCATTGCAAGGGGATATGCCAGGGATCATTAGTGCCACAGCCACTGTGATCTTTTGCTCAGATTAGTTTTCTCTTTTTAAGGCAAAAAAAACCCCAAAATTGATGGCAGGTTCCTGTTAGATCAGATATGGACAAAGTAATAGCGATATCACAGAGATTGAGGTCTGCAAGATTAAAATGTGAAAGGGAGGAGAAATGATAGCTTTGGCCCTGCTTGCTGTTACAGCAGCCGTGTGAATAAATGACTCTATGCAGATAAGCAGGGCGAAAATAAAAGGGATGCTTAGGACGAGACAGGAAAAAAAAAGGGAACTAATCAGCAGATTCAACCACTGTAATAATGCAGTAAACATGGAAAATTGCATTATATTAGCTCCTCTGCTTCCCGTTGTATGCATTAGCCACAAAGTCATCGATAGGCGATTCCCTGAGAAGGTGCAGCGCTGCGGAATCCGGAGCTCCCCGCTCCTGGGGGAAGGCGTGAGTGATGCTAAAGGGGAAAGTTGACTTTTGAACTGCCTGAGGAAGAAGTGGCTCAAGTGGAGCTGTGGAAAAGGTCGCAGCTCACCGAGTCAAAAATCTGCTCCCAGGAAAAGGACAGCCGGTGTGTTTGTCCTCAGTGCTCAGGCAGCAGTAGGGCTCGTGCTGAGCCACAGCTTAATTGCAGTCCTGAGATGTTCCCCTGATGCGGGAGGAATTGGTCTGCTGCAGATTTTTTAAAATATATATTTTTATATTTCTTTTTTAACTAGTGAACTGATTTCCATTCTGTTCAATTTCTCACAAAGAATGACAAGTAGCCACTGCAGCTTTTCCCTGAGTTCAGGCAAAACCAGCATGTAACATTATTTGCAAATTAGCTTCATCCCTCTGGCTCCCAGTTAAAGCAGGAGCTGCTTGGTCCAGAGTTGCTCCCAAAATATCCATTTAAACCATGTAATGATTCTGACTCTCTCATGCATAGTAGATGAAAGACGATCTGCGATTTATTTTTAAAGCTTTGAACCCCAAACATGGTCAATCATAGAAAAAAAGATTAAAAAAGGAGGAAGTCATGATAATGCAAAGCTGGGAGAAAAGCAGCCCTACACTTCACAGTAAAACCCGTTTTCTTTGCACTTTTTTATTAACAGCTTCAACTATGATCAGTGCATAAATCTACCTGCAACACAGGATGTTGGAAAATTACCGAGAGACAGCAACGTCCTCCCCGCTGCTTGGTGAGAAAAGAAGGATGCACCTTCAGGTATGGGCTGGAAAATTGTTTCATCCTCTGTTCCCTATTTGTGTTGCACTAAGCCTGCTCGTTGCATTGATTAGAGGGGGGAATTATGGTGTTGGCAAGAGGGAAACTTCAGAAGGGTTCTCTAAACTTGTCTCAAGCCACAGATAAGTGTCTGCCTGGGACCTGCTCTGCACCCGAGCAGTGCAAGGCTCTTCAGGCTCTACTGGGGGTTAATGGTGGTGTTTCGTCCTGCATTTGCTGTTGTTCTTTCCCTGCCCCTGTGGAGGTTATTGATCCTGCTCCTCTTGGTGAGAGCCAGTTCAGCTCCACTCTGGGTGCTCCTACAGCCCCCTGGGAGGAGCAGCTCTGCTCTGGGTGCTCCTGCAGCGTTGGGAAGCAGAGCACGGGCTCTGTCATTCCCTGCTCCTGGTTCAGGGAGGATCAGCTCCCCTCTGGGTGCTCCTGCAGCGTTGGGAAGCAGAGCACATGCCCTGGCTTTCCCTGCTCCCGGATCACGTCAAACCGCGCATACGGAATCGCCGCTTCCCTGGCGCTTCGTAGGGATCACAGGAAAGGCTGAGCAGGATGAAGCTGTGTTGGCTGCTGCTGCCCAGCAGCCTTTTTAGAGCAGTAGCAGAGCTAAGCACTCCTCCTGGGTTTTCCTAATCCAGCCTCAATCCAGGCACTTCAAACAGGAGCCTTGTTTTAGGGCTATGCTGAGCACTCGAGTCTCCCAGCAAGCTGCTCTCATGCCTGGAAGGGCCAGCCAGAAGCCAAAAAGCTAGTTTTACTCTCTTTTGAAGAGGTTGGAAATTGCTCCCCCTGTGCAGGGGAGTATGGAGGGGAGTTGTGGTTCCCAGGACAAGAAAAGGGAGGGTTGGTGACTTTCTGTACGTGGATTTTTCTGACAGTTCTCTGATGCTTTGGGCTCAACGTGGACAAGCCACTGTCCCTGAAATCCAGCATAGCAACTGGGTTATAGCTGTCACATCCATCTCCCTGGGGAGAAAAAAGGGGTTTCCATCCACAGAGACCAATTTAAAACATGCCAACCTTCTCTAGCATGCTTTGCTAAATATATGTTTTGGAGCAAACAAGGACCTAAGGGCTACTTAATTCTTGGCAACTGGTCAGCACTGTCGTGTTGCAGGTTGGGGTTTCTCATTTATCTGGGTGGGTTGGTTGCTTGTTTGCCACCTGTGCAAGTGGTTTGAGGAAATAATGGGAATTAGCTCATCTGTCATCTCAGTGTTTAGAGATGCTTGTCCAGTGGGACTTGTTGCTTCCAGTAAAGCTCTTTCTCTTCATTACGTCCATCACTCCTGCTTGCATTTCCCTATCAGCACATTTGCTCTCTGCAGTGACCACTTGGGGACTTGCAGTGGACAAATGGCCATCACTGGGGCTGGAGATGGCAGTATGTGAGTTTGTGGTGGGACCTGATGTCCTGACATTTCTGCTGGAGTGTGTCTGTGCTGGTGGGTAAATGGGGTGGAGTGAGATGTACTGGGGTCAGAGAGAAGCTGCAGATTTCAGGATTTGAATAGGTCTTTGTTTCACTGATGTGTTTCATGGATGTGTTGGCCAGCACCAAGGCTTCTCTTCTGTGGGAATTGCTGGCAGTCTTAGAGAGGCAGCTTAGACTGAGTTGTGACTGCTGAGGGCTCTTGGAGTGGTGCTGGGTCCTGTCTGGATCTGGATTAGTTAAACAGGCAGTTCTGTGTGTATTTTCCAAAGATGAGGTGACAGAAAGGGTAATAGGTGTTAGAAGGGGGGTGGGTGAGAGCTGCCCTCCTGGCACAGGATGACCATCCTGCTGAGCTTTCAGCTGGTTTTCCAGCTTTCTGCCACTTCTGCCTTGGCTGTGGTGCTCCCTCAGTACTTTGCAGCACACTGATCCCTCCCCAATTTTTCCTTCAGCCTCCCTGTGTGACACACGATGCACAAGGGCCTGACACCACATGCCAGGAGACACTATGAAGGTGAGGTTTGCTCCCTGCAACCTACTGTTCCCCTCCTGCATTTCTTGGGAGAGCTCTGACATCCAGTCAGGCCCTGGGGGAGATGTTTTTCACCCCTTCCCACATCCACGCATGCCCTCCTCCCTGCAGGGAAACCCACGTTGGCACAGGACAGCGTTGGATGATGCTGCACATTCAGTATGGGGATGCTCCTCCAAAGCAGGATGAAGGCTGAGCATGACGCCTTTTAATGTTCCTTCTCATAATTATCCTCTTAATTACTCAATGAAATGCCCAATAAAACAAATCACTATAATTTCTATTTTATTCTCTGCCTTTTGCGGGTTATTTAAGAGCTCAGGATACATTAAGGAGGCGCTTTCTCATGAGGGACTGCTTTCCAATAGATCATACTTGCAAAATGGTTTTATGTCCCCATCCTGTGTGTTTCATCCTCATTTTCCATGCCAGTTTGCTAATTACCAGAGGCACTGGTGGCTGGGAAGCACTGCCTCCCTTGCTGCCCATCTCTGCTGCGATGAAGTCACAGCTCTGAGTTTGTGACATCCCCATGGCAACGGCCCGTGTTGTCACTAGCGGGGATTACAACTTTGCAAAGCACCCAGGCACAGGCAGCCGGGCTGGAACTCTTGGGCTCTCACATGGCTTTAAATAGCAAGGAACTAAAACGCAGGGAAGTCTTTAAGAAGGCTTTACATTCCCCTTTTTTTTACCCTGAAGGAGGGGAGGCTGTTGACTGCAGGGCTGCCACCAGCAGTCCTGTCCCCTGTCCTGCAGCAAGCCCAGCTCCCTCGTGCAAGCTTGGGGTTTGCCTGGGGGAGCTCAGCCCTGCAGTGACCCTGGGGCAGGATTCTGTGGCCACAGGCTGGTGTGTTGGGCATCTCCTCAGTGTCCCTGAAGGTTGCAGGTGTCCCCAACCCCATGAAACTCCCTCTTGCTCTGTACTTGTTGCTGATAAAGTGAACTTTAATCGAACCTGGGGACCATGTATCCCCACAGCCCCCCCTGCCTATGCTTCACTCCATCTAAACTGCTGGCTCCACTTTTTCAGTGTTTTTTGTCTAATACTCATAGTATTTGCATAATAAGACATTGTTCATGCACAGACAGCGAGGGAGGAAGATTCATGTGTGTGCCTCTCTAGAAACAGGAAAATCATGTAAGAACCACACTTTATTTTGCACATGGGGAGGAAATTCAGCTCCCATGGCTGGTGCCACAAACTGCGCAGGGTGTTTAAACACACAACCCCAAAACTTACACGGGGCAGCCACCTGACTGATATTTATGCACCTTATTTAAACAGCAGAAGCAAATCAAGCAGATGGGAGAGTCAGTCTCTTTTATTTTAGTTTTTCCAAGGTAGGAATAAAAATGATATTTCAAAGGCCGACGTGTCTCAGCTGAGTGGTGGCGGGGAAAAGCCGGTGCCACAGAACATACTGTCCTGTCTCCCTCTTCCTCAGATCATAACTTCTAAGCTGGATTCAATGGAAATAAATGTTCAGTAGTTCCGGTGGTGGCCTTTGGAAACGGAGCTAATGGAACAAGACAAAAAAACAGTTACAACATTTTGACAAGCGCTTCAATGTTTAATGCGATGCACAGCGCAGCCCAGCCGTGGGGAGGTGGTGGGTGCACCTGCAGGGAGCTGTGCCCCTCGTTAGCACGACAGCGAGTCCTCCCACGGGCACAGGAAATTAAGCAAAAGCTGTTGGAGCTGTGTGGTAGTAAAGAGGCCAAGGGCAGCCCCATACCGGGTTTTGTGGTTTTGCAGCAGGTGAAGGGCTCGGTGGCTCCGTGCTGGGCATTCCCAGAGGGAGAGGAGAGTGGCCAGTTCTTGGAGAAAACCAGTGCAGGAGAGTGCGTAACATTACCCTGAGCTGAGACAGGGGAGATGAAGAGGCTGCAGTGATTAAATAGGATCTACTGAAATCCTTCCAAAGCAGGCTTAGGAATTAAGAGCCATCAATGTCACATTGAGGGTCACTTGCTGCAGGACACCTCCGGCCGGTGCCTGGCCTCCCCCCGTGCCTCTGTTTAGCCCCATCCGAGCCTGAGGAAACTCATCCTTTGTTTCAGAGCCCACTTGGACATTCCCCTCTGCCACAGAACAGTGAATCTCAGCGAGGAGGGCCTCTAAGAAGCCAATTTGTCTGCAGAGGAAGGATTAGACTGTGTATGGCCAGATTTGCTTTGAATTCAGGTGTCATTAGGGATTTAATAAGGGGGGAAGGTGGTGGGGACAGAACGGGCTGGGCTGACATTGCCTTCATGCAGAGATCTGCTGGCTGGTCCCCTGGCAGCAGCAGTGATGGAGACAAACCCCAGGAGGTGTCAGCTGGTGTCCCCTGTGCATCAGGGACAGCGTGGTTTGCTCACTGAGATGATTCTTACCGTGCTCCTGGGACTTGACTGAAGCCACCGTGCTGTGCTATGGGCTGGGTCATGCCTGCCTGCCCTGGGGCTGGATCCAGCTCACCACAGGCTCATCCAGAGGAGGCACAGCCCAGAGCAATGCTCCAGCAGCAGGGCTCTGCCATGGCAGCCTGCACACACCAGCAACACCTCAGTCTCGGATAAAACCCCCCCAACACCAGCCAGAGCCAGCATGGAGCCCACCCATGAAACTGGCAGGCATTCCTTGACTGGGAGTGAGTTTCCAGCATGGCTGATGCTTTGGTCACGCTGACTGGCACCAGACCAGGTCCCCAGGTCATCTGTTGCCACCAGTGCCACATTTACACACATCCCCACCAGTTCTTTGAAGCAGGGCCACCTCTCCCAGCCACCTACAGGCATTGAGCAGAGCGCCAGAGGGACTGTCCTGAGTCATAAACCTCTGTCTGATCTGGGACTCCCATGGAAGGAGTTTTTTTCTGCCCCTCCTCCGCCTTTCTCCTTATTTTCCACAGCTGGAACGACGGGTCACAGCAGGGAGATTTTCACACATCATTAGAGCCAAGTGTCCAATTCCACACAGCCGTCAACCCCAATCAGAGCGATTTAAAAGGCAGCGCTTCCTTTAATCATCCGGGGATGCTCAGATCTGTTAGTGTGAACTGAGTGCTCCCAAAAGCACGGGAGAAGCAGGGGGATGGAGCAACGGGGAAATGATGCCGAGATGAGACCTGTGGTGTTCAAAAGCAGCGGCTCCTCACATGTAGATCAGCCCCAGGGCAGACCTGGAGGGTGAGGTCCTTCCTCCCTGTCTGTCTCTTCTGGTTTCCCTCCGTGGATGATTGAGGTGGCTACGGGTCCGTGTGTGAATGAGCAGGGCCCGTGGAAGGGATGCTGTCTGCAGCTGAGACCTGAGCCAGGGCTGATGTATCAGAATGTTCCTAAGCAGGAGAGAGCCTCAGCAGCAGCATTTCTGACTCACGAGATGGAAGCATCCTGCTGTGTGAGGCCCTGAGCTCTGGAGGTGTCCTGGAGACCTGCAGTCCACAAATTCCCACGGAACAAATGAGTAACCCGAGATCTCAGAGCTGAGTTTCACCTCTCGCTGTCCCAACCAGCAACCCTGACCCTGGGCCACTGTAAAAACATGTGCTGGGCTCTGTGAAGGGATGCAGCTCCATGTGTGTCCCAGCAGCAGGAGACACACAGGCACAGGGTCCCTCCTTCCCAGGCAGCACATGGAGCCCGCGGAGCGGTGCGTGCGCAGCCCTGCCAGGGGCACGCTGCATTTTCCCTGTGTGCAACCACACGACCTTCTCTTGGCCTTCTCACAGCCCCTATGCAATGCAGATTGCACGTGGATATGGGAAGGACAAACACATGAGGAACATCACCGAATTACCAGCACACCTGACTGCAGGAAGATGAATGTCCTTCCCAAGCGCTCTGGCATGCGCAGAGTCCCTTCCCAGTGTCCCCATTCAGAGCTTTTTCAGTGCTCATGATTTGTCCAAGGGCAACTTTGCAAAATGTCAACGTTTTTATCAAAATTCCCTGTGACAGGCTTCAAGTTTTAATTAAAGGAACTTGAGGGTGTATGTTCGTTTGTTTCCATGAAATAATATTTTTTTTTCTAAGAAAGCAAATGCTTTTCCAAGGAAAAAATGACTGCCCCTGTTTTTTTGCTACTCTGCCTTGTCTTTCTGGCTAACCTCCTTTCTAAACCAGCCTGTGAGGCTCTCCAGCAGGAAGCTCAGCAGCCTGGTGGTCCTGTCTCACAGGTTCCTCTGAGAGAGAAGCCCTGCCACGACTGCCCGAGGCAGAGTGCACACACCACTGGCCAGACTCACACGTGCCAAGACACCCACAGCTCTGAAAACACAACCAACTGATGCTGTAGATAAAATCAGCGACTTGCAGACAGGGTTCTGCCTTAAAATCCCCAAGACCAGCAGCAACACAGGCAAAGGCTAGGAGAAATTTTGCCATTAGCCTCTGAAAACCTGAAAATTTTTGCTAAAGAAGCAATCAGGTTAGTGTTTGTTCTGCCCTTGCTGCTGCAAATGGATTGGATTGATAGGAATGAAGGCATTGGTGTAAGAGAGAGACAGAGCAGCCTTCTGGACTTTGATTTGATCTCTGCCTTTCATGGTCTTCCCTTCTGTACTTGCTCATCACTTTTAAAAGCAACTCTTTGACGAGAGGTGGCAAAATCTCACTTAGGCAGAGCTTTTTTGGCAACAAGCATTTGACTTTTGGAGCTGCCCTCATCTGTTGGGTAAACATGAAATGATCATCTTTGACTGGAACTGATCCTCTAGAGCCATGTTATTCCACTGGGGAGAGGTATTTTCACTGATTTTCAATGTGGATTAATTTTGTAACTGACTGTAATAGTTTCTTTGGCGGTATTAGGGCTTATTATGTCAGGATTTATTTCGGCGTGAGGTGATTCGACATGCTGTAGTCCTGTAACTTCCCTCTGCGTGCTCAAATCCAGGGGGCCATCTCCTGCTCCCACCACAGATACAGTGGGGGCAACCTCTTTGCAGCTGAACCTGTCTCCCAAGGTCAGCTTTCCCCCAGTTGTTTTGTAAATGCTGAAGGAGCAAGTTTAAGGGAACAAATTTCCTGTGAAGGACAGGAGAAAACTCACCTAGGTGAAACATCTATATAGAAAAGCCTCCTAGAAAGAGGAGGGGAGGGCAGCAGGGAAGGGAGTGCAGCTTCAGAGGAGCAGTGCAGGCACTGGGAGCTCCCTGGCATTAGCAGAGGGGTTAGCAGCAGAAAACACAATTGAGGATTAAATGTGGATTATGCTGCAGCAATCCTGAAACATCGTCACTGCTGAGGCAACTAACAAAGGACTTTATTTCCTTAGGAAAAGAACTGCTGGGCCCAAAGCAGTTGTAGATAAAACTCTTCAGGAGTTGCTGGTGATGAAGTGGTGAGGCAGTGAGCCAAGGCAGCATGTTTGGTATCTGGGACCTCCGGGACAATTTGGCAGTGCAAACTGGTGGATCTGCTCCTCAAAGCCCCGTGTAATATGGGATTTTGGAAATCACTTCACCATCAAACACTGCCCAGGCTCCACCAAGTATCAGAAGAAAAGGTTCACATAGACCCCTTCAGTGCTGCTCAGTAGAACTGAATGGGTAACACTGGCTGCTTTTCTCTCTCCGTCAGCATCATTAAAATCATTCAGGACCTTGGGTTTATGGTGCTCCTGTCTTGCTGGGATTGGGAAGGGATTGGCCTGGTGATTTTTGGTCTCCCCTCAGCCAAAACAAAGGCTTATGTGTCAGAGCTCCTCTGGGCTGTGCAGTCAGTCAGGCTTGAGGCTCCCTTGGTTTGGCAATCCCAGCTGAACACCTCCACAGGGCAAACACCAGCTCCATGAAACTCTGCCATGTAGAGATGGATGATGGGGATGGATGGATGGATGGATGGATGGATGGATGGTCTAGGTCATATTGGGGTGGCAGAGGGTGGGGAATGGGGACTTTCCTTGCCTGCAAACCCTGCTGTGCTCAACAAATGACACTGGTCAGCACCATCCTCATCAAGCTGGAGTCTGGATCATGCTTTGCTTAGGCAGAAGGAGGCACTTTCAACCTGCTGAGCAGACCCCTCTGGCTCCCTTCACAGGCTGAGACCCAGCAGGGATGTGTGCAGGAAGGGGATGGACCCTCTGCTCCTTAACATGACAAGCAAAGCAGCCCTTGCACCTTGTCTGCAGCAACAGGGCATTTGTTGATGCCCTGGCACAGCCTCGGGGCTGGGAGGAGCTGGGGGTTGTCCATCTGTCCATCCTCTCCCACCACATGAGCCTGAGTTAGCCCCAGCTCCTTTTGGCAGCCCGATTCCCTGCTCCAGCAAGTGCTGGGCTGATGGGGAGGCGGCCGCGAGAGGAACACTCTGTTCAGCAGCTGCACATTCCATTAATTTAATGAGGATCTTTTTATTTTTTTTTTTTTACGAGGCAGATGGTAAAATAGCTATTTTCTGTTGTCTAATAAATACCATCAGCAAGGCAGAAAATGTGCAATCTCGCCAAGTCCTTTCTGATTCCTCGCCCTCCTGTACCGATGCGTTTCCCCGTCCTCTGCTGGCAGCTGGTGGGGCTGGGAGGTGGGATGGGAGGGAGAGGTGGGACACCAAAGGCAAGTCCAGAATTGCTGGTGGGACCTGCACGTTGAGGCAGCAGCTTCCCCTGATTGGGCAGAGGCTGGGTGTCCTGCTGGGAGAGCTGTGCTCTGGCAGCCTCCGCCGATCCAATTCTCACTTCATCTGATTGCAGTAATAACAACTCGCACAAATTTCCTGCCTCAACCTGAAATCTTCCAGCTCTGCAATGCAAATAATATAATGTGTGATGAGGAGCCCAATGACGGGGATAATAATAATAATAGTGATGAAGCCTTTATTCAATGAATGAGTGAATCAAGCAAGCAAAAATAAATGGTATTCAAGGCTTGGGAATCAATAGGAAGGGAAATCAGGAGGAAATGCAGGGGGACTTGCATCTCTGGGGGACCACTGTCCTTAGGAATGGCGTGAAGGAGAGATGAGCAAAGCCCTCTGAGCTGGGCACTCCTTGTCTGCCTGTGTTGCTCCTGGGCTTGCTTCTCCCCTGTGGTTGTATTGCCTCTGCTGAGCTCACTGCTGTGCCTGGTCCCAGCCTCCTTGTGATCTCTTTGGCCCCCTTGATTTACAGCTCTCCTGGGCTCTCTGAATGTGTCTAGGCAGCTGGCAGGCTACAGACCTGACCTGGGGTTGGGTAATAACTTGTCTTTTGTCCCATGCCCAGGAGGTTGGCCATAAAAAAGCTCCAGACATCAATTTTCCTCTCCACCGGGGTGGAATTGCAAAATGATGAGTTGGTCTTTGCCCTCATTTATCTCTTTTTTCCTTTCTCCTCCTCTTTTTATCTTTCTCTATTCTTCCAACACTCCTGCTCATTGCTCTCTTCTTCACCCCCTTTCCACTATCTCCTCCATCATTTACCAGCCTCCCTCCCCTCTGCACATCACTGCTTCTCCTCTCTCCCCCTTTTGCCCTCTTCTGCCTCATTTTTTCCATGTGTTTCCTTCCTGTTTCAAAACTTTCATGATTTTTCTTGCTGTGCATAGCAGTTTGATATCTATACCTGTAATAGCCTGCTAATACAGTAATTCCACAAGAGACTATTTAAAACCCCAAAGCCTTGGCAGGTAGTAAAACTCACCTTTTAACTTAGCTTCCTCTTTATCAGGGATTCATTTCAGACAGGATTTCTGTGTGCACAGCTCTGCCACTGTCTGTTAGTAAAAAAAAGAAGGATTAATTCCTGCAACAGGTGAATATGTTTCACAGCTCTGGTGAGCAGGATCTATTCTCCACTTCCTGCCGGTACATGGGGGATTTAATCATCTAACATGGTGCTTCTCTTTGTCCAGTGTGTGTTTAAACTGTGCCTTACCTGTGACTGTGCAGAGACCTCCTGGGGAATGCCCTCTCTCACCAGTGGGGCATTGCCATGAAACCTTTGCATTATCCAAGGGATTTTTCCACTTTCTGGAGAGATGCCATGTAGCAAATTCCAAGCTGATATCCTGCTCTCTCAGGTGATACTGGCATGGGTTGAGGTTACTGAGTGCTCTGTCCCAGCACCACCAGTGCCAATCCCTGCCCTGAACCCGCCTGTGGAAGTCTCCCATGGCTCCTGCCTTCTCTCTGAGCAGGTGAGGGACTGGCACAGCTCCAGTCTGGCAATGCCCCTTCTCCAACCTCTCAGAAAAGAATCTTCCATAAGCCTAAAGAAAAAGGACAAGCTTCTCCTGCCCTTTCCTCTCCAGCCTCTTTTGATGGTGTCTGCAGCTTTGTATTGTATTTAAATCTATGCAAATATGTTAATGGATAAAATATGCAGAAGGCAAACCTGGCAAATTTAATCTGACTTGCAAATGTGCTGGGAAGAGGCACTTGGTAAGTTGAAAGCAGACTTTTACTCCTTTTGCCCCAACACCTCCAGCAGGACCTGCCCTAGGGCAGCAGGGAAACAGCTGTGTCCTGATATCCTCTCCATCTCCACTGCTATATGGGCTTGGGGGTAATGAAGAAACCAGGGTATTCTCCTGTATTGTAAATATTGCAGCAGCACTGACCTCTCTTGGGCTCCCCAGTGTCACCCAGTTTCCCTGCTGGTCCCCAAGTGTGGGTGGAATGGACAGCATTTGGTCTCTCTGCAGTGGTGGCTGAGGTGGTGGTGTTTTGATGGGAACATTGAGAGTGATGAGAACAGGCAGTGAGCAGCCCTTGGAGCTGGCAGCAGGCAGGGAGAACTGCCTGCCAGTTCCTGCTTTGGGACTGCCAACCCTCTCCCAGGGTGGAGAGCCCAAATTTCATCATCTCTAGTGGGTTCCTGAGCAATGGGGCAAGAGATGGCACTGGGCAGGGAGACGTGACTTGCAAATCTTCCTGTCAGGCTGTTTTCTGGACAGCACAAATCTGGGATAATTCCCCTGACCAGGCTGCCAGCTTTATACACAGGAGATGAGGTAGGAGATAATACAGCATGTCTTGTGCCAGATATTCAAGAATTTCTAAGTGCATTGCAAACAGGGAGCTACAGGGCTCTTTCCATTTCCCACACAGGAAGGCCCTTGAAAGTGGTGAAGTTTCCTGCCAAGTCACCCCAGGGACCATAATCTCTGGTTTATATTTACAAAACTTCGGAACAATATCTCTCTGTGCTTCCCTGACAAGACACGAGAAAATATTCTTCTTTTCTAAGATAAAAGAGCTTAATCTAACAGAGGTTCTGCTATGGACTAGTCAAACATGGTATTTTTCAATAGCAAAAGCTGGTTAGCTCCAACAAAAATGGGATTTTCAGCAAGCAAGGTGACCAGAGTTTGGGGAGAGGGCTTGCATGTAGAAAGACAGATACCCAAAAATTGTGGTAAGTCATTTCCTTGATAACAGAATTGTGAGGTGCCTTTCATGAGTTGCTGAGCAGAGCAGTGGTTGCCATCTGATTCTCCATCATCATCTTATTGACCCTCACCAAAACAGTTGTGAGGGGCCCTGTTTGGAGGCACAAGTGCCTGGGTGGAGCTGATCCGAGGAAGTCTGTGGCTTATTTGATATGGTTTGATGGGAACTTCTGGTTCCCTTCACCAGCACTGTCACACCAGCATTTCAGGGCATCCAAAGACTCCTCGTCCTGCCTCAGGATCCAGGTTTGGAAAGCAGCATCAAATAACTACAGCTGCTTGGACAGAGCTTGCAAAGGTGATAGAGCCAAACCGTTCCCAAGAGCAGCAGGCAGCCCCACAGGGGGGCAGAGGGCACACAGGCAGCTTGGGAGGCTCGGGCTGGGCACTTGGAAGGTGATGTGCACTAGGAATGTGGCACAGCTCCACAACAGATGGCCAGAAAAGGCCATGAGATCTCCATCCCTGAAGGTCTCCAGGGCTCAGCCGCACCAAGCCATGGCTGGCCCAGCATTGAAGATAATCTTGGAGATAACTCAGAAGGGAGCTCCCTCCTGCATCCAAAGGACAGCAGACTGTCACCTGCCCTCCTCTTCTGTGGCATGCCTGGAAGGGACTTGCCAGACTTGCCACCCCAAACTGTTGTGTACTTGTATCTTGAGAGAAGAGCCAGGCTTGAAATGTCACCTCATTAGAGCTGATAGGTGAGATTTGTTGCAGAAAAGGAGGGCTATCAGTCTTCTGGTTCCTCAGGGGACGAGCTCTTCAGCCAGAATGACGGGGATTGTAATGGAGTTAACTGAGACTGCCACCAGGGAGCTAAGGCATTGGCATTTAGCTGAAGAGGAGAAAACATCTAGATTTCCTTGTGGAGAAAATCCCTCAAACCCCAAGAAAACATTTTCTCAAAGCAGAAGGAGGGAGCTCCTGCCACACTGGATTCCTGCCTGGAGGCTGCATGTATGGGGCAATGAGTGGGGGCAATGAGTGTGGTCAGTCGAGGTCACAGCAGGTGGATCAGCCCTTTCCTTTTGTAGAGGGTGCTCCAGTTGTCCAAGGTTGCTCTGGGTCTGCCCAGGAGAGCTGATGGGCTTCCGTGGAGCCAGGACTGGCATGCAGCCATCAATCTTCGTGTTCTCTCACCCAGGTGTGAAACCCTCCTTCCAAATCAGCCTCTATCATCTTGGCTGCAGTGGGAAACTGAGGGAGAGAAATCCTTTACTGGGGGCAGATTCGGGGGCAGGGGCGATTTCAGCAAACAGCTCTGGCCTTCTGTGTTAAACAGTGTCACCCAAGGGGGGTGGCTGTGCTGCAGGTGCTCCCTCCCTGCTGCAGAGGTGCCCACCTGAGCCCCGACCCAGCCCTGGCCTGGCAGCTGCTCTGCCCTGAGGGTCCCCTCTCCAGGGGCTTTGCTTCATTAACTTCCTGATAAGTTGAGAGTTCAGTGCTGAGTCTTAAGAAATTGGCAATACCGCCAAGCCTTCATACAAGGGTAAAAATAGCCCTGATAATTCAGGCAATTAGTTAATTAGCCTCATTTACTTGAAAGCACAGAGTGGCGTGGGAAGACTTTTCTGCTGGGTTTGTTATGCTTTTCTCATTCACTTTGTTTGCTTTTCCTTTGCCATTTTCTCTGCTCCCTGACATAGATACAGGGACCCACAGCATTCCAAAGTGGTGGAATGCCAGCAGGAAAGTGAATGCCAGCCAGGACAGGATGCAGGGCAGAGCTGCAGGGGAGCAGGACTGATTCTGGTACCCAGGCTTAGTGTGTCATATGGGGAAGGGGGTAGATGCTTCTTTGTGGTATTCTTTAGTGGTCATGGTGGCCTTTTCCAACCTTAATGATCCTGTGCTTCTTTCCATGCTGCTCCTTCCTCATCCCACCTCTGACCCCTTATTTAGGTGGAGGCTGTGGCACATTCAGGATGTCCCACAGCTCTCTGTCAAATACCTAAGGGGCAGCACCCCCCTGTTCATAGCATTGCTCATTTATTCCCAGCTAGAGAATTCCTATCTAGTCCTTAGACTAGAACTGACTGACAGGTGAAAGGAGGCAAGATAAAACAGGCATTTACTGGGTGGAACTGGGGAGCTGGAGTAGCACAAGGCTCCAGAATCTGTTGGTCCTTAAGGTGCTGGCACAGCAGCATCCCTCTGTTGGCCTGTACCTGCCAGCCCCAGGGCTGCTGCATCCCTTGGTCCTCACTGCTCCCACCCAGCCCCTCTGGAGCACGTGTGGCCTCCAGTCCCAGCTGCTCAAAGCCTTTGTCAGTTCCCCTTGCATGGCTGCATGAGCTCACCTGGTTTTGGAGAGCTGCTGGTCAGGTCCCCTCTGTCCTCTTGTGACTCACACGAGTCCCATTCATTACTGACCCGGGCACCTGAATGAATCCTGTCTTCCTGAATTATTTCTGAAGACATTAGATCTTCTCAAACTGTTCATCTTCCCCAGAAATGACAGCTTGCAGGCACCTGGGAATAAATGGTGCCTTGGAACAATTTCATTGTTTCTATTCCAGGCAACAGGAATTCCTCAGATCTCAACATCAGTCCCCAAACCCCGGCGTGTTAGCATAACCTCCAGACAGCTACGAGTTTCTTGACCCAGAAAAAGGATAGGATTCATTATGAACCCTGGGAGACCAGTGTCCTTGCAGCTTGTGTACCCTAATGGTGTGCAGCATATTGTGTGCTCCTCTGGCTGGAATTTGCTTGTCGAAACAGCTCTCTGTCAGCACGAAACAGGCTTATGTGTGTGAAATCAAATCAATGTTGATTAATTTTCAGTTTGGAAAAGAGGGGGGAAAAAAACCCGTTAAAAATGTCAAGATGCCTTCTCCTTTCGTTCTTGCAAGAAGAGCTTCAATTCTTTATCTCTTAATGACCTTTTGTTTAAAGCCTTTGTGTTTTGTAAGAAGTGTTCAAAAAAGGACGAAGCAAAATGAAGTGTTAAATATCTTTTGAAGGAAAATGTGTCTGTTTCCGTGAGCTCTTTTTTGTAATTATTATTTAAAGGGAGGGAGGAATCACGTTTCTTTTCTCTCTGATTTTTTCCATTTTGTCCTAAACCAAGCATATTTCCCAAGGCTCTCTGCTCTGCCCTGGCTGACATGTGAAACAAATGTTTTAGCAGGATCTGTTGTGATAGGACAAGGAGTGATGGCTTTAAACTGAAAGAGAGTCAATTTGTATTAGATAAAATGAAGTTTTTTAGAATGAGGGTGGTGAAACACTGGCACAGGGTGCCCAGAGAAGCTGTGGCTGCCCCATTGTTGGAAGTGTTCAAGGCCAGGTTGGATGGGGCTTTGAGCAACTTGGGATAGTGGAAGGTGACCCTGCCCAAGACAAGAGGTTTGGACTTGGTGACCTTTAAAGGTCCCTTCCAACCCAAACTCTTCCATGATTTTATAAATTCTTTGATTTTTTTGCACAGGCATTTGGAGCAAAGCTTTTATGTAGAGCTGGTCCACATTGTTTCACCCACATTAAGGGTTTTTGTTTAGGCTTTTTTTTTAATACTGGGAAAAAGTTTTTTTGACCTACATAAAAAAGTTTGCTTAAAGCTCTTGCATCCTTCAAAATCACTCATAAAGCTTTTAAAAAATATTTTTTCAAGTTATTTGAAACTCATGTAAAAATTTTACTCTGGTTTTGTTAGTTTTCCTTTCCTTATCTCCTTTTTTTTTTTTAAACTCTAAGTAAAAAGCAGAGTAGTGGGGGAGAAAGGAGTCATTAAAGAAAACCGAGCATTACTACTTGAAAGAACAAGAGTTGAACTGGAAAATGTTCTTTCAACTTAAAGAAAAAAATCAGGAAAAAGTTTTTTTTCTGAAGGGTAAATATAAATGTTTCCAGTGAAAATGTTCTGAGGGGAGGATGGTTATTTTTTAGCATTTCTCTTCCCCAGCCCCATGGGATGCCCTTAGTTGTACACTTAAAAATCTGAGCTGCACAGATCAGAGCCAGTGAACGCCTGGGCTCCTCCTTGGGACTGTGACTTTCCTGCTGATGCTTGGGGGCACAAACTGTCTGGGTGGGGGGCTCAGAGTGAGCACGGGTTTACTCCCAGACTCAGGGATAATTTTAACCTCTGGAGCTGGGATTTCACCCATGAACAGGGCACTTATGGTTGATGAACTCTTTGCTGATGCTGTGAGGGGCAGTTTCAAAGTCACGGAGCCTTTTATTCAAGCTGCATCTCTTCCTGTTGCACAGAGCTGAGCTCTCTGTGTGCATCACATTTCTCCTTCCTGGCACCACATCCCTCTCAGCCTCCCAACACATATGTCTCCTGCTGGAATTTTTTCTCCCAGCCTCCAGCACTCAGGCAGCCGAGCAGCATTTGTGTGTCTCCAACAAGTCGCCACTGAGCCTGAGAAATGCATTAGCTGCCTGACCTGGTTCCAGCCAGGTGTGAAAAGATGCAGTGGCTCTGGCCCTGCTCCACCTTTTCTGACCATGTGAGGAGAGGCAGAAGGCTTCTCCTCTCTCCACCAGTTTGCATCATTCAAGTCTATTAAAATTAAAAAAAAAAAAAATCAGGATAGGAGTGGTGAGTGGATAGACAGAGCCAATCATGGGGAAAGCTGGGCAGATTAAAAGGCATTTACTGGGTTTTCTGTACTAGAAATGAAAGAAAAACCCTTCAATTAGCTGTCTGCCCGAGGAGCTGAGCAGAAAGGGATGAAAGCTGAGATGCTTTTGCAGGAGCAGAGGGAAATTGCCAGCCAGGAGACGAACTGTGGGCTCTGAGTCAGGCATCACCGTCAGAGGGGTGTTCAGAGTGTGGTGTTGCAAAGTGGGGAGCCTCCCTCTGTCCAGCTTTTGTGCCTTCCCCTGCTTTCTTCCACAGCTCTCCTTCTTGGCAATGTTTCTGCAATCCTCAATTCATGCTCAAAGCACGGGAGCTCCACCTTGTCAAGTGCTGGTGCTCACATCCAGAGCACTGAGCTGTCTGTCTGCATCGGGAGGGTGATGTGGGTGCTGAGCAGCAGGATTACAACTCGTGGTCCTCATCCTGCTCAGCCCAGGGCCTCCTGCCTCTGTGCCCCACATATCAGCACCCCCAACCCCCCCGACCAGTGCTTTGGGTCACTTGTCACCATTTTGTAAAGCAAACAGGTCACCTGGGAAGGGAAGCAGCAGCTGTTCTGCTTCCCGGGGTTTCAGGCATCTGCTTCTTACACACACACACACACACACACACACACACACAGGCTGCCTTTACCTAACAAACAATTATTTAACAAAGTATGCAAATAGTATAATTACTGTTATTTGTTTAGCTCTTATAAGTGTTTGAAATGTAAATGTCAACTTTGGGATTTTTTTTGCAGGGTGTGCGTGTGTTGTTGGCTTTCTCTCTCTCTCTTGTGTGTGCTCTCCCCGGATTGCAATTTGATGAATTTCTCCTTGTCCTAGAAAAAAAAGCTAATGTGATTTCTGTGCGATTACAGCCTAAGACGCCGAAGTGGGGATTACTCACAGTAACTCCTCTTACTTAGCAGATCTGAGTGGGAGGCAGGATTCATTACACCGAGCACAGAAACAAAGAGGAAATGTCTTTCAGCCGACTGCTTGTGTCTGCCGAGGCAGCATCCTCACCAGTGCCAGGGCTTCCCTCCCTGGAAGGCAGAGGGTCAGGCAGGGCAGTGACAGTGATGTCAGGATCTTGGCAGCAGCTCAGGGAACCTGTTCCTGGCCTGCCACAGCTCCTCTGTGCACAGGAGGAGCAGCAAGTCTGAACTCTGGTCTTCTAAGGGGTGTTTTCACTTCTGAAGGAGACTGGAGAAATAGAAACAACATTACAGCCACCAGCATGCTCAAAGTAGAGCCCTGGTCCTCAGTACAGTGCCATTTTCCAAGGGTGTGTCTCACCATCACCCATCCTGGCTGGAATTCAGTATAAATGGAGCTCTGAGGAGGTGGTCAGGCAATCAATCCAAGGCTTGCTACCACTGCCTCAGAGTCTGTCTGTACTCTCATCCTGACTGGCTTTGCACTGCAGTCCCAGCAGCTGGTCCATGCTGGGAAGGCTGTCACAGACAGAGCAGCGCCTCTGGAGCTGCAGCACCTCTCTGATATTTCACAGCATCCCGTACCTGCTGGGCAGAACCCAGCCGTGCTTTGGCTTCTGAGCTTTCTCAGATGCACAGCTCCAAGATGAATCCAGTTGGATTCATCAGCTGGCAGCAAGCCTGGCACCAGCTTTTCCTTTATTTGGCTCAAAAGCCAACCCAGGAGATGGAGTGAAAGTGGAAAGGCTGCATTGCTGCCATAGCCCACCCTCCATCCTCTCTGTGACCCCTGCTCATGCAGAGTGCTGGGATGAGGAGCTCATGGTTTTTATGGGAATCCCAGGGCCCTGAGAGGGTTAAGAGGTTTTCACCTCCAGTGTGAACCAGAGGGACTGGAAAGAATGAGGCAGTAAACACAACAGCTTGGCTCCTGGAGGAGCAGGGAGAGCTTTATGCCCAGCTCAGCACCAAGGGGTGAGCCCCAGAGCACAGCCAGGGCACTCTCTGCTTGTGGCAGAAGACCAGGATTTCTCCATGTGTAGATGCTGCCACTGAACCATCTGTGTCTGTGCCCAGCAGGAATCCAGGTCTGCTGGATCAGTGGCTGTGGTGTTTTGGGGCATAAGGCTGCACAGGGTGATGGTGGAGCACAGGCTGGGCTCTGTGGCATGGCAAGAAGATGCTGAACCAGGCTTTGCTGCTGCTTGAGGTTTCCCCCTGCTCTCTGGCAGGGCTCGAGCTGCTGGCACAGGAGCACTTTGGCGTGCTGGGGAAGTGCTGGGAGCTGGTGCATGGCTCTGACATGTTCATCTCCTAACTGGGGCTGTCTGTGCTCTCTGGACCAGCTCGTTAGTGCCCTGCAGCCTGTGCAGGTACCCTGAGCCATCAGCAGGGCTGCTGGTCGCTGGGCACTCCCACCAAGGAGTCGGGCTGTGGGATGGAACCAGCAAAGCCACTTGGTTTTTAGTTGCAAAGACAGGAATCCAGTGACCTTTGGCAGATTTCATAGCCCAGCAGGCTCGTGTAATTGAAGCTGGTGATGATTTGTCATGGCTCTAAGCTTTCCCTATCTATTTCATTCCTCGCTCCCTCAGTCTCTCTTGTTCCCTCTTTCTCTTTCCTTCTTTGTGATCTCATTATCTCCATGCCTTTCTCTTTTACTCTCTTCAACCGTAGCATTTCCCAGCATGGAGAGGTACCTCAGGATCTATTCGTCTTCAAGGGATTTAGTTTTTGCCTGTCACAGTATTTTCTCCACTTCACATCCATTATCCAAGAAAACCTCCTTCTACCCATGACCAGGGGACCTGCACCTGCCAGGAAAATCCAGCCCATTCCACCATAAATAATGCAGTGCTGTGGTCAGTACCCCCAAGCAGACCTGAGCTCCACATCCTAACTTTCCACCCCCTGTCAGGTGAAGGTTGAAGTGACATTATCACTTTTATTGAAATTCCCTGGTAGAAGGCAGGTTCAATGCTATTAACATATTTCAATTCAAGCCATTCTTATTTTAATTAGCCTTAAGTAATTAGTTCTAATTCATTGCCATTTTTTGCTCTGCATATTTTGGGTTATTTACTTCCCTTGCTAAGTAACAATTTGATGTAATTATGTGCTACTCATTCTTTCTATTTACATATGCTCACTCACTCAGATTTCCTCGTTGAAATTTCAACAGATCCTTTGAATTCCCTCTTGAATTGTTCTCTGAGTTGTCGGCGGTGTGGAAATTGTGGGGTGGAGAGAGAATTGATCCTCTTCTTTGGACATCCCTGGTGCCAAAGGCAGTGACAGAGCATGTGAGCACCTGGGCTGGCAGCAGGCTGCTCTTGGCAGGGAAGGTCCATTGCCAGGCTTTGTTCCTGGGAGTCTGGATTCCCATATGAAAGGAGTTTGGGGACTGTATCCAACTCTCTCTGCCTTCCTCTTGGGTTGCTTTAGCCCAGGTGCCAAAGGGACCAGTCAGTGTTGCCGCTTCCTTTCGTTTTCTTTGTGCAGCCGGAGATGCTTTGGCTTTCCAGAATGGAAATGCCCTGGCTTTCCAGAAGTGCCATGCCTCCGTTGCTCAAAAACTCTGCACCCTTTCAGGTCCTGTATTTTTTTAGACATTTTGAGTACTTTGAGCAAATTTGTCACATTTATATATGTCAGTTTCTTATCTGGGATGTACTTGTATCTCAGCAATAATTTTTCTAATTCCTCTGAAGGACCATATTGCTGTCCTCTTCTTTCCTCAAGGATTGCCCTTCTCTTAGCACCTTCACTATAGCTGAGATTCTCATCCATCTGAGGCTGTTTGCTGATCAACTGCTCTGAACCCATCTTTTTCATTGCCTCAAAACTTGATTCTGAGCAGACTTAACATGCCTTCCTGCAGATCCTGCAAAAACGTGGATTTCATGCTCACATGGAGTGTGTTTATACCTGTGTGTATTTGCCTCACAACTTTTAAGTGCATTATCCAACTCCAGCCGAATTTGATAGAGGGTAGCAGTCTCAAAAATAGCAAGTTCCCTCAAGGTTTGAGCAGACAGGCAGAGGTAGAAGAGAGATGCCCTACTTCTGCTGAGGAAAAAGCTGCCATGTTGTGCTGAGCCTTTATTTGATGCCAGTGAATCCATTTGGGAGAGAGCACAAATCTCAGCACCCCACCCACAGGAAGGACTTCAATCAGCACATGCCCCTTCTCGGTGCCCAAGTCAATCAAGCTCAAAGAAAGCAGGATTCCATAGTTCTGGCGCTCATGGAACTACTTGATTTTTTTGGTTTTTTTCAAGTAGCTTTTTCACTAAAATCTTATCAGCCGTTTGAATCCATGTCCCATTAGCAAATCCTCCTTGCTTCATGAATATGCACGTTCACAATGTGTACCATTGGCTTAACTGCTCCCATTGAAGTTGGTAATAAAACTCCTGCTGACTTCAAAGAGAATAGAGTCAGGCCGATGCTGAGTGCTTTGGAAAATCCCACCCCTTGTTGTTATTTTATTCTTAACACATCCACTCAGGAGCCGTGGGATGAGACTAAATACTCCAGAATGAGTAAAGAGGGGGAAAAAAAAAGAGAAGATCAAAGAGCCAAAAATGAAAATCCAGATTCTGAGGTAAATATTTAAGGACCTGTCTTTCAAGACTCGAAGTGAGAGCAGTTCTGCTTTTGTTTGAGGAAGGGTCACAAACTGCAGCCGTGAGGCAGGAGAGTCGATTCTCACATTGAGGCCATTGATGGAAGTTCAGACCTGAATGTCCCAAAGTGTGGCACCTCCAAACTGTGTCAAGGCTACACAAAATCACGAGTTGGAGTAGAATTGATTCCTTAAATTCTGTCCTTACACTTCAGTTTGCCAACTCTAGGAGGGTCCAAAGAGGTTCTGGTCGCCTCTGCTGGTACCAGGGCAAGGCAAGAACCCCAAACATCCCATGGGTTACCAGTATCTGCAAGTGAGCAGATCCATCTTAAATGATCCATTCCTCTGCTCCTCTCTTGCTGTGAATTATGCAGGGAAAAGGAGTTGCAGAGCTTTACAGCTCTCCAGTTTGTTTTATTTTTTCAGATGAACTACGTTCTCAGGTCTTTGTTTTCCCAACACTTGGTGCCACAGCTCCCAAACTGACACTGGAAGGGGAAGGTTCCCTACTATCACCCAGTTTAATGGAGCATTTTGCATCCAACTGACTTCAAGGGGACATAAACATACTTAAAATTGTAATAGCTGAGTGATTTCCACTGGGCAGAACTCTCTTGGCGTGAGCACACTCTTACCTGTTTTGCTGAATCAGGGCACGTTCTTCTTGCAGGGACTTTGTGTTTTAGTGTGGGCTATTTTGGTATTTTCTTCTCCTAAGATTATTTCCACTGGAAAAAACACAGTATTTTTCATTCCAGCAGTATTTTTGGTAACAGTTACTATTTCCTGACAATATGTCTGTATTTTGGGACAAAACCAAATTGCATGTTGGAAGTGCCTTTCCCCACTGCAGTTTCTCCAGCTCTACTCACAGGCCAGTTACATCAAGACCATAATCTGTAAGAGGCACAATAGAGGCTATATTAAGTTTTATACAGACTTGCCATCAAATTACATGCAGTAGCAACTTGATCATGTTACACCAATCCATTTTTGCCTGGCCATTTGGAAAGCAATTGCTTTTATCTTGATGGCTGATTTTTTAAATTCAGACCTTGCAAGGATTTTACCAAGAGTTTTCCTCTAATGACAGCAGAATTCTCCTGGTCGCATGGTTTAGTACAATATGACTGTTAGTGCAGAGTTGCATGATAAGGGTACTGGCAAAAAGGAGCCTCTCACTGTTGTTCATTTTCATTGTTTTTCTGATTTTTTTTGTCTTTTACTATTTGTTCCTTGATGTCTAGAAAAATCTTGACAGCACTTAGAACCTGATGCTGATAAAACAGGCTAGAAACTGTGACAATTATTTTTTTTTTTGCTCTCCTGCCTGCCACTGTGCTCCAGAAGACTGTGAATTTACCATCAAACATCTGCAGAGTTAGAACCTCTCTTTTAAGCTTAGTAATAACAGGTAAAATCCTACTCCCTGGCTGCACCATATAATCATTATTATCTTACAAATCCTAAGTACTTTGTGTAATCTTCAAGGCTGAGTTCCTAGTACAGTGCTTTAGGAGAAAATAGAAGGATCATAATTGTGAAAAATTGCATTTTGTTACATCTTCTGCCAGTTCCCTGAGATCAAAAGGGTTAATTTCCCCATGCTCTATGCCTTGGACAAACTTTGAATCAGTACAATTAACTCTGGTGAGCCAGAACAAGGCTTATACTGAATATTTTTCTTGTTGGTTGATTCCTTTAGCTTGGTCATAGAAAGACCTAGTGTGGTTGAAAGAGTCTCAAATTTGGATTAGATACAAATTATTCCTAATTTACTTCCCAAATATCTGTTGTTCTTCTGGCCAGTGCTTTAACTTCAAGCTTAATATTAGTCTTCTCTAAAAAGAGTTGTGAGGTTGTAATAAACTCAGTGAGTTTATTATTTAAAAAGGCTTGTATAGCTGTGGTTGCACTTTTTAAAAAAGTGCCAAAGAAATCTTGGATAGCTGCAGAAGTAACTCAAAGAATGACTGGAAATGATGAAGGAAGAAGTTCATACAAATGCTGCCTGGTTGGAACCTGTGTACTTTGTTCTACACAGCAGCTTCATTCTGAAACTTATGTAAAAAGCGCCGTATGGGATGAAACTTTCAGGTGTATTAAACCCATCCCATAATGTTTATTTTTGTACATGGACAAGAGATTACAGCTCTTTCATTGAACTTCCAAAGTCATCATCAAAAGCCATCGTTACTTTGTGAGCACTTTGTAGTCTGGGATCTGTCCTACACCAGTTAATTCATGTAAATCTAAAGAAGTGGTTGCAGGCAGGATGGCATCAGAAATATGGAAATAGAGCATCTGGGTAGAAAGGGTAGCTTCTTGCAACATTTCCATTGAAATTATTTTCTCCTGCCAAGTGAACAGATGCAGTGAAAACACACAGTCTTATCGGCAGCCTTTCTTTTTTGGGGAGAATAAATGAGTGAATGATCTATCAAAACATTTTTTTTCATTTGATTAAACAGACGATATTTATAGCGTTTCTAAATATAAACCAAACTGAGGCAAAAAAGAGAAAGATTCACAAAGAATGGCCACTCTACAAAGTCAGGTGCTGTTCCTGTACCCAAAAGTATTTTTAAATTCCTATTTCTTCACCTAAGCTGAGTGAATGCAGACTTAATAGTCCTGATGCTCATATTTTGGTCTGATGCTGTGGGCTGCAGATATGTTTGCTTATAGATTTCCTTTTGTTTCACATTAGAATAACAACAACATCCCTAAGGGTTTCGAGAGTCTGCCTTTTTCTTATGTTACAGTACAGGTTCTGGAATAAATAGCTGGAAAGGCTGAAAATTTAGCAATGAGATAATAGAAAAATTTGTAGCTTGCAGGAAAATACAAGATTTTGACACTTAGTTGCATTCTGGAGAGAATATTAAGTTATTAAAATATACTTCAGGTTAATTTTATTGTCATTTAGGTATGAATGTTTAAAGATTCCGTTATGCGATAAAAATAGAAATGAAAAATTCTCCTGACGTCTTGAAAATGGAATGTTTGATTTATCAAAACATTCCTAATTCTTTTAAAATGTGATTTTGCCTGAACTAATTCATGTTGTGAAAAATTTCAGCTTTCTTGAAATGCAACTTTCTGCTGGGAAATTGAACTAACACCTGACCAAGGCTGCCTGGCTGCAGAGCCTGCTGGTCACATTTAATTCCTTTGCCACAAATTACATGGTTATCAACCCTTTGACCATTGGTATGATACTGTAATGCTGGGCTATTTTGTTTCTGTCTTCTTCCAGACTGAGCTTCATCTTCTTATTAAAATAATTTTGCATTTCTTCTAAAAATTTCCATATTTTTGTACTTTATATAAACTCCCTTGTAATAAGGCAAGGCAAACCCTTTTATCTTGCTGCCCCTTTCATGGAAGTCTCCTTTGGCCACTTTTATTTGTGATTTTGCTTTTTCCCTTGATTATGTGTTGAGATTTCTGTTAGACTCTTTAGCATTCTGTCCTGCTTTTGGGTTACAGTGTTCATCTTTGGAACCTGTTATCTCTGTGTTTCTTTATCAAGGGAGGCGGGTTTTTTATAACTGCATTTCCTTTACATTGTTAGCAATCCCAAAAAAATTTCCTGAAATAAGGGTTTTCACTGCTTAACGTAAGATTTCATCATGAGTAATCCTGAGTCATTTAATTTCATATCTTTTAAAATGTCTTTTCTAAGATGGTCAAACTGACATTTGTGTTCTCTGTCAACATAGTATTGAGTCTAATACTGTGTGTTCCCTTCTTTCCAGTGAACAATCTGAACCCAAAAGATAACATTATTTGAGTGTTTTTGCTCAGATATTTAAATGCTGGTATGGAAGATGATTATTGACTTTTCACTTAAATGATGTAGCCTTCTGAGAAAATCAATTTTCCTTATATATTCACCAGCTGTATTTAAGAACTAGCATTTGGCTAGCACTTTCCACAATTTAAAATAGAAAAATCTCTCATGCGGTGGCTTTCCTTAAGAGATCTCTAACACTTCCCTGTCACATTAATCTCTTTTTAAATAGAGGAAAATTGAGGCAGAGATGCAGAAATTTGTCCTGGGAAACTCAGTGGTTGAAGCAGGCAGGGAAAGAGAAAACAAGTCTAAAAGGAGAAACCAAGCATTGGTATCTGTCCTGCTGGACTGTCACATTGTGAAGTGACTCTGTTCAATTCACAGGAGGTTAATTTATGTCACTTGGGCTCTAAGAATCCTGTGTGTTCCATGTTTCTGGATAGACAGATGGATGTTCCCTGCACATGTCTGCCTTACTTTTGGTATCACACTGTGAACTGAAGGTCTTGCTCTCCCTTGTCTTGAACACGTTCCCATGAGCGCTGCGAAGAGCCTGTTAAATATGGATGATCCCCCTTGATTTTCCAGATGAGTCAGGAAAAAATGCTGGGAATTTTTTTTTTGACAGGTGTAAGCCAATTGGTGTAGAGCACTGAAGTCTCCAAGGCATTTCCCTGGCCCCCAAGGAACCCTTTGGCTTCCAGCCATGGGCTTTTTGTCATCAGCTGCATCCTGTTCCTGGCAGTAGCAAGCCCCAGGAAAGAGCACAAATCTCTCTCCTGGTGAATTAGCACTCACAACTCTTTTGCCTCATGAATTCTGTCCCCACTCTTCCTCCACATTTGTTGGCTTTGGAGTAGGGTTCCAACATATTTTTTGTCATTTTCGTGCCCCGCTCAGAACCAGTTGCAAACATTTCCTTTGGAAAGCTGCATATAGATGGCAGCCTGGCCTTCCTCTGGTGACTTCTCCTGCCATTTAGTTCCCTATTTGATTTTCTCATGTTGATCTTTGAAATGGCAATGTCTCTATTTCCTGTAGAGTTCCTGAAATCACAGTCCTGAGTTTTGCACAGATAACCTGTTCCGTGTTCTACAGCAGGAGTGGAATCTGGGGAGGTTTTGGCAGGATGGCTCTCAGAGGTGGCTTAGATGGCTCTAAGATCTAAAACCTGAGCTGGCACTAAGAACTTGGTCTTCTGAAACTGGCTTCCACTGAAGTCATGGAAGGTAATAATCTCATTTATTTATAGCAAGAAGCCTCCTAGAACACAATAGGATTATTTTTGCAGTGTAGGTTATTTGTGTTGACTCTGGACTATGACAAAAGAGAGACATGAAACCTTCTGTCTGAAAAATAGCTCTCAAGGTTGTAACCAAACCCTTAAAATTGCAAGACATGGCTGTTCAAGACTGGGAAGATGGGTAGAAGAATACAGGTGATGTCTCAGAAATAAATTGGTGGTTCATAGAAGTTTGGAATTGCTAATCTCAAGAAAACCCAAGCCGAGTAAAAGGCTTGATCTTTTAGAAAGGCTGCACTCAGTTAAGAGATCAGTCTTTGCTTTCCTCCTAGGACTACAAAATTACAACTTTCAGGTCACACTTAGAAAGCAATTGGACGTAATCTGTACCTTTTGCATGACATAAAAGAACTGGATGAGATAATCAGGCACCAGCGTGTCCTCTGGTCTTTTTTAAATACCGAGTTCACCTCCGGGTGTACTTATGATGATTTCCCCTCCTCCACCTCCTGTCTGCTGAGGGAACTGCTCCTCTTGTGTCTGTAGGTGTTGGCCAACAGCTCCCAACCTACTGCCACTATTGGCACAACTTGAGTTGCCTCCTCTAGTGGAGCACTCCCTGTTTTAGCACTAGAAAGGTGAAGTGTCTAGGCCAAGTTCATCATCCAGACTCCACAGGCAGTGGAGAAAGTTGAACACCTCCAGAGTGTAATTCATCCCATCCAAAAATAGATGTTTAAGACAGGAAGAATGAATCACTCTCTGGGGGTTGGTGCACGTCTCTCTGTTCACTGATGATAAAAGAAGTCTAGACAATTACCTTAACCTAGACATCCAGCTGTAAGACACCTTCAGCTGCGTGAGATCGAGCTGTGCTTTCACATCCCAAAGGACCCATTCCCACCCCCCTGTTCAAATGGGAAGTACTTTTCTGATTTCACAGCAGCTTTCGAGCTGAAGTCACTGACAATCAGAATCTCAGTGAGCCACATATGGCAGTTTTACCATAACTGAATAGCTTTTTAATGGAAGGGTTTTTACCCTCAGTCCCATCTGGGAGTTATCCATGAGAAGTTGATGGTGTTTTGAGGAATATTTCTTTCGATTACTTGCTGAATCATTGCCACCATTAAATATTGCTGCATAATTTCCTCCCAAGGAGTCTGTTGCATGTAGATAATATTCAAAATGTGGTCCCCATTGATTACTTTGATTGAACACATGCCACACACGATGTTCTCCATGAGCAGGAGCACAGCTCTTCAGATGGTGCTTGCAGACACTCTCATTTGTGAGTTCATTTCTCGTGGTCTGAAATTCATCTCTCATCTGTCTTGCCTTCCTATGAGCTCGTTTGTTAAAGCATTTGGGGAAAGGCAGACAGGGAAAGGCAATGGATGACTGCAGAAGGCAACAGAGCACCAAGACCATGAGCAGCATCCACAGAGCCCTGGAGAAGGAAACCACAGCGGAGGCAGCTGAGAGGAGGGAAAACTTCCAGCACTGGACAACCAAAGAGCTGGAGTTGCCAGTTCCTATATCCACCACTGCAGTTCCTCACTGCCCACCTTGTCCCATGGAGGTGACCAGTGCAGGAGCAAAGCTGGCAGAGCAATCCAGGGTACTTGGATGTTGGCTGCTCTCCTTTCCAGCCCAGAACTTAGAGCAAAGCCACTTTCAGCTGGTGTTCCCATGAAGAGATCAGTGAGCAGAGGCCAGCACAGCCCAGCTCCAGCCCCACGTGGCTGTCCTTGTTCCCAGGACAGTGGTTCCTGTTCCCATTTGATTGCAGAGCAGATTGGTGAGGATGATGATGTCCCCAAGGGGACAGATGGCTCCCTGGCAGAGGTGAGCAGATGTGTCACTCCATGGGCAGGGTGAACTGATGGAGAGGAGATTTCAGGGTGCCAATCTGTGTGCCCAAAGCTTCCATCCCAGGCAGATTAAAAGGTTTGGGAACTACACAGCTTTGGCATCTCTACAGAGAAGAACATCTCAGCTTGCCTTGAAATATGTGGAGATTTCATTCCTTTGACTTTTGCTTTTAGATTATTTTTTGCCCTTGCTGTTTCAAAAATTCAATTCAACATGGAAGTGCAGTCTTCAAGGAAAATACTTGAAGAACGTATTGACCAATATAGTTGATGGAAAACATTCCTTTTTTCAAGATGTCTTTTTCCTCTCTGTTTTGGAAGACGGCAGGAAATTTGGATGAATCTTGAAACATCTGCTTTTTGTTGCTGTTGTTGTTTGTTTTGTTTGTTTTTGTTTTGGGGTTTGTTTTGGTTTTTGTTTGTTTGTTTGTTTTTTGCATATGTATGTGCGTTTTCTAGTTGTCAGAAAAAATAATTTGCCCAGTGATGTTACAGGTGCCTCTTTGCTTCCCCTGCCAAGACATCTGCCCACTGCTGCCCGCAGGAGCCCTCGGTGGGGCCCAAGCTGAAGCATTGGATGTGTTCCTCTCAGGGAGTTCCCTGCTTCATCCCTCGCTGTCTCAGAGCTGAACACATCCTGCCAAGATTCGAGCAAAGCATCCCAGAAAAGGTTGAGATATTCACCGAGCTCAAACCATTGTACAAGAAGTACCCTGGAGCAAAAGCAGAGCTGCGAGACACCAATGGCACCGAGGCACTTCCCCCGCCCCGGCAGGCACCACGCCGTACCAGACAAACTCCTCCAGATAGCATCCAGGCAGAGATGTTTGCTTAACACAGCAGCTCTTTGAAAAGGCAAATAAATGGACAGTGAAGCTGCACAGACGTGTCACTGTGCAGCGATTTCCGTTTAGCATTTACGTTTAGTGCCAGGAAACCCTGACTCATGAATATGAAATCAGAAGGAAAGGAAGAAAGCAGTTGTTCATTATTAGGGCTTCGAATTGGGCATGTGGTGGAAATTAGCATTAAAAAACACGCAGGTTAAAAAGAGAGGGGCTGGCTCTGATGGTCCAGGAGGCTTGAAGAGCCTGGCTCTTCAACCAGGGGATGTGCTTTTGTGGAGCCCTCTCTGCTCTCAGGCTTTGGCCACGGGGAGTTGCTGCTAGAGAAGAGCCCTGGAGCTCAGAGTTACCCATGATGAGGCTCTTGAGGTGTGGGGGAAAGCAGGTCCTGAATATTCTTGGAAATCCTCCAAATTTACCTTCAGGTAATGGTGAGCAAAGTGGGGGAAGAAGAGCCACTTAATTACCAGAAATAAGAGAAATAATTGAGAGGAACCTCCAAGAAAACTGATCAACGTCACATAGAAATCCTGAGGTCCCTAAATGAAGCTCACATTTAATTGAGACTCAGTGGTGTGAAAATGAAGGAACCCACAGCCCTGATGCTTCTGCAGGTGGGATGCCTGTGTCTGCCCCTCACCTGCACTCTGGAGCTGAGAAAAGCCTCTGTGAGCCTGGGGTGAACCTGGCTGCCTTCAACACAAGCTATCTTCCTTCCAGCCATGAGGGTGGGACACCATCCTTCTTTCTGCACATATTTCACCTCGAGAAAGCTGAGCTTGTTCTGCCAAGGAGGGAGTGGGTTAGAATCACAGAGTCAGAATATCCTGAGTTGGAAGGGGTCCAGAAGAGTTCTTGAGTCCAGCTCCTGGCCCTGCACAAGACAACCAACCCTAAGAATCACACCAGTCACCTGAGAGAGTTGTCCAAACTTTTCTTGAACTCTGGCAGGCTTGGTGCTGCAAGCACTTCCCTGGGGAGCCTGTTCCAGTGCCTGAACACCCTCTGGGTGAAAAACCTTTTCCTAATGTCTCTAAGAACAGTGATGCTATTGCAGCAAATGTTTTTGATGGTACTGGGAAGGAAGAAGCAAATAAAGACATTGCTGCAGGGTGGCAAGGGCTCGATTTCCAAAGCAGCTCCTTGCATCAAACCCTGGGAGCAGCTGAAGGCAGCAGGGAAGTGTGTCATCCCCTCCAGTGTCTTTGTCTGAAGCTGCTCAGCTGTGCTGTAAAAGTACCCCTCTGTTTCCTTGCATTTTGGTATTCCAGTGCCCTTAAAATATGACAATATATCTATCAGTGTGGGGCACAGCAGCTTGCAGTGAAAGCATTTGACTGATACCCCTGGCCTGGAGGGTGCAAGGTGCCAGGCAGGAGGTTGGACAATGGGCTGGGTGATCAAGTGCCCGTGGGACTGGACAGATCTGCCAGGGTGCTCCTCACCCAAGTGTCCTCCTCTGCCCTCAGTGACAGCACTGGATCATGGTTGTTTTGCAGACCCAGGCTTTGCCCCGAGGCCAGGCCATGGGAAGCTGCTGGCAGGGCTCTGCTCCACCCCGTGCAGCTGTGACAGCTTCAGAGAGTTGTTAGCAAGCAAGGCGTGCTTGACGTGAATAATTAAAATACCTGCTGTGCTTTTAAATAGTTCAGAGGCAGCCTTGGAGCTGCATGTGTGAGCGATGGCTGCTGTCTTTAGAGGAGGCCAGAGGAAAGAGGAGGGTTGATATCCAGTGGAAAATTCAGGGCTTGATGCTGCTTCTGGCAGGAGAAGGGATGATGCTGGCAGCTTCCACCGGGACGCAGGCAGTCCCTGCTCCTGAGTGAGACTGGAGGCTGACACAGCTCTCCTTGCTGATGAACAGACACCATGGCACAGAACTCTCCAAAGTCTCCTGTCTGCCAGAAATTTGAGTAGCAGTGGAGCTCAGCACCCACCCTTCCAGCTGCCCCAGGGCTCTCATGCTGGTTCAGCTCCCCAAACCTGTGGGATGAGGACGTGGAGCAGGGGAACAGGGACAGCCCCACAGCCCTGGGGCTCTGTCAGTACTGGCAGCGTGGGGCCCCTCAACTGAGCACACACAGGTGGGGTCTGGGGAGAATGAATTGTCTTTTGGAAGGATTTCCCCAAGATATCAATTAGAAATCAAAACAGTTTCTGCATGAACAGCTAACAAAGAGTTCCCTGCAGTCTCCCAGCAGCCGGACTCCCTCTGTTCCTACCCCCAGCTGCCTCAGAGTTTGTATCAGAATGGCTCTGAAGGGCCCTGTGCCCCAGCACAGGGGAGCTTCATGGAACAGGGGAAGACATCAAACACTGTGGCTGTGTCAGTGCCACTGGAGCGTGGAGCTGGGAAGCTGTAAATCATCTCTTCTTGTGAAAAAAATGGGTTTCTGGGCAGGGGATGGAGGGAAAAATGACATTCCCCATGAGCTGGTTTCAGATTGAATTAAACCATTGTTTGACCATAGATATATATCTTTGATATATATTTTTATCTATTTTGCTGTGGAGAGCTTGGACAATTCCAATTTGGGGTCACTGTGCAGTGATTTTTTTTTTTTTTTTTTAGTTCAGCCAATGAACCAAAAAATTGGTTATTTTCACAGCTTTGCCATGATTACCTCCAGGGCAGGTAAAAGTGAAGTTTTTAGTAGAGATGGGGAAAAAAAAGGCTGCATGGGGACTGGCACAGTGAGAAGAGAGGGAGAGCCATGTGCTGACAGTGTGTGAACATCATCCTGATGTTTGGTCCCATGTGGGGAGTGGGAGCTGCCACCTGCACCCCTTTCCTGTGGCCCTTTGCCCAAGAAAGGCCTGGGCTCCTGAGCTGAAGATCAACAAATTAGTCTTCTTCTCCCCCACTGCAGAACATTATCCATCTAAAGATTTCCTTTAATTTAGAGCCATGTAGAGTTTGAAAAGCCCTTCAAGTTCACTTGGGCTGATGAATTGGTAATTGAGTGTACCTGGATGTCGGTGCCGGCTCTGCCTCTCTCTGCATTTGTATCAGTCCGTGTTTGTTTTCTCCAGCTGTAAATCACTCAGAACTTGGAGAGGCTTTTATCAAATCCTGCTAGGAGCCAGTCGTTCTCCCTTTCACAAACACATTGCTAATGCCACGTGGAACCCACCGGCTTTGCTGTTCATTTAAAAACAATGAGGATGGTATTAAATGGGAAGAAAAAAATCCTTAGCAACGGGGGAGAAGGAGGAGGAAAAGAATTGCTCCTGTCTCTCTGGAGTTTGCTTCTTTGGTCTAGTGTCTGTCCCATTGATCTCCTAATATGCTCTGCTTTGAGAGCCTGATTTATTGCCCCACACTCCATTATCCCCCTGGGTGTTACAGCACACGTTGTTCTCAGCTTCTTCAGCCACCAGCTGAAGGTTGGCTGCCAGCCTTGGTCCAGCCTCACCAGTGCTTCCACCTCCTGGGCTGCTCACCTGTGCCCCTTTCTCCACAGCCCCAGCCATCACTGAGTATGGAGAGTTAAGGAGGTGGCTTTAAGGGTTCAAGGGAGTCAGGGTCATCATCTTAAGGTCTCCAGGTTCTCCAGTGTGCCCTTGGTGTCTGCCTCTCCAGTGGCTCTGACAATACCTGGCCATCTCCATCACAGAGGAACCACAGCTGTCTCCCTTCCCACATTGCCCATATCCACAGCTCAGTTCAGTCAATGTGCCCCAGCACTGACAGATCTGGCAAAAGGGAATTTCAAACAAGAGAGGTAACAGTCCTGATTTGCATTTCCTGGAGCTGCTCTTATCCCTCACCCAATGGAAGAACTGGAGGAACAGCACCACATGTCTGGCATAACCCATCCACCCAGCCTGTGCTGGAATGTAGATTTTTCAATGAACTGTTACGTTGCTATTTGCCCAGCAGAAAAAACCAGTAAGTTATATCCACTGACAAACAAATGTGAGGACTTTGCAATCTGTGTGTGAATGTATCAAGAGCATAAAATAAGGAGAAGTTTGCCAAACGATTATTCATTAGGAATTGTTCATTCAGCTCTAATTGCTTGGGTCTAACTGTTCTAAGAAGGACTGTGTGACATCTTGGTAATACTCAGTTAAGGTCAGAAAAGTGATTGGTAGAAAGTACTTCATGTTAAGTCAAGCTTTTCTTTGGGTGTAATGATGCTATTCCTGCTTTGCTTAGCTTAGAGAGAGCAGTAAATGATGCTGCCTGGTTTCTTGTTGGGCCAGTGCAGCCCAGTTAGCTAATGGAGGGTGAGTGGTGCCTTACTGACTCCCACTTTGTCTGTGGAAGGAGTAATTAAATTCACCTGCAGAATCTCCATCTCCTCGTGCGTGGCAGTGTGCAACTTCCCTGCATCTCAGCTAACGAGATTAGAGATTACGCATGCAGATGAGAAAGCAACAGCTAGAAAGGATCTGGCGTGGCTTTCGTATCCCAGCTGTTATTTCCAGGACTTATGCTCAGGAAAAGCATCACACCTTTTTTTTTTTTTTTTTTTTTTTTTTTTTTGCTTCTAACCTGACAAACTTTGTCTGGAAACCCAGAGGAACAAGCACCAGGGAGCCCCACCGTCTGTCTTCCAGCAGCATTTTCTGAAATGGAACAGCACTTTAAAGTCTCGCCAGCTCAGCCTTTCACTTCACAGAATATGTGCCTGTCTCTAAAATACTAGGTTATTTTTCCTTACCCCCATAATATTCCCATCCAACATTCACTCTCCTGGAAATCACCAATCCAACGTTCACCTACCTGCATCCAAACACCTGTCATTGTTCTTGTGCCTACTGCCCTTCTCCTTCCAGTTTAGGGATTATTTTTCATAACTGACCTCCAACTACCTATTGCCTCCCCGTGACTCTTCACCCTTGTCTGCCTGATTGATTAGTCTATTATGCTCTCCACTCTTCCTGATGACTTACAGATTGCCCAGTGTCTGTCACAGGCTTCCTTTTGTTCTGTAATATTCTTGGAGGTTTGGAACACCCTCTGGCTGCCATTCTCTCTCCATATTCCCTGGCCACCACCTGCCTCTATTATGAATGTCTAGTTTGGAAAAAGGAGAGGCAATCTTTTGCAAAATAAACCCCTACCTGCTGTGAGTTCACACATTTGCTGGTAAAACACACTTCTAAGACACTGTCATTTTCAGTGGGTCTCTTTATTTCCTTTGCACCATTTGGAGGTATAAAAATGTCACTGGATCAGGCTGTGATCAGTGACACAGCTTGGAAGGCAGCAAATTTCCTCACCTGCATTAAGTCAATGAAGCAGTGACAGAGAGGGAGCAATGTTGTGTTTAAAGATGTGTGGGGGTAGGAGGGTTCTGCGTCTGCTGGAGGAGAGGTCTGGGATGTGTCCCAGATCCATCCATCTCCCTGCACTTGTCACAGGTTGTCCAGCTCTCTGATATTGTTCCAGGCTTGTCCCAGCCCTGTCCATCACTCTGACATTTAATTAACTGCCCCATTCTCCTGGATCTTGCACCGGATTTGTGTTGTCTTTCTGAAAAACCTCTTCGGTCACGTCTGAATATTACTAACAGGAGGAGTAACAAAATGGTTGTCACTAATATTGCTTTTATTGTTACTATGTAGATGATAATAAAACAAGACACTGAATATCACAAAGATGAGTACTGTTACACTCAGTGTCACTTCTTCTTGCTGTACTGGTTGTTTGGCATCACAGGTGAGCAGGAACTGACAGCAGTGGGAAGCAGAGAGAGCCCTGGCCAGCCAGGCATCCAGAAGTAATAGAAAAACAGTGAGGGTGTGGGAACTGACCACTGAGAGCAATAAACCCACACTTAAGATTTAAAAAGACATTTATGAGACCAATCTTCAGGTGTAAAGAGGATTATTAAGCTTATTAAAACCTGCACATGCTGGGTGGCTGGTGCTGGTGGTGGCAGTGGCTCCTCACTCCTCCAGGAGCTCTGCATTGATGTTTTGTACCATCTGCCCAGGGCATGCCCAGAGCTATCCATCTTCCTTGCATCTTTTTCCATCCCTGTCTGGCATTTGTCCCATTCTTTTTACTTCAGTCCTAGGTCCCCTTCCAGCATTTCTCACAGTCCCTCTTCCACTGGCAAGTGGATTTCTTTTCCCTTTTAGTTACTCTGTTGAGCAGCTGCTCTCATTTGGACCTCCCTGTGGTCTTCTTCCCCTTCACCCCCAGTCCCTGTGTCTCTGTGTTTGATCCATGGCTTAAGCAGCTGTTCTATCCCTGGGATGGCTTGGTATTAATCAAGCCATCAATCAATCAATCTTTTATCCCCTCTGATGAAACTCCCTCTTATGCTTTCTCTTTTATCCTTGCAGTTCAGATACTGGGCTTGGTGACCACCCCGTGGGATCCTGAATGCCGTGTCCGGTGTGCCTCCCAGCCCCTGAGGACAGCAACTAGGAGACATTCAGGACTGTGGCAGTGACACCCAGGCTCAGAGGTGAGGGGTGACCTTGTCTGTGGCATCTCTGGAGTGAGAGAAGTAGCTGGTGTGAGATGCTGCCCGTGGGACAGAGCCAGCAGGGATGGAGCAGGGCTTTGTGGAGAGGGCTCCAGTGCTGGGAAATCCTCCCCAGGAGTGGCTGGTGAAGGGGAGCCCCATGGCATTCATTCCCAGTGTGAAAGAGTCCAATGCAGACATGGACAGCGAGCCAGGGCTGTGTTTCTCACATTGCTGATCTTGGGGTGGTTCCTGGTGGGGCTCTTCTCTGAGTGCTGACCTTCCTGGGGAAACCCTGAGCGGCTGAGCTGTGGCTGCTGCACTCCTGAAAGTGTGGCAGCAGTAAAAGTTATCATGGTTGCATTTTTGATTTTTATTTTTTTAAAGACTGAATTCACATTCTTCTATTGAGATTTAAGAAATACAGAAAAAGCACATTATTTCTCCCTTGCAGATGAGAAGTGCAGCATGTGTCTCCATTCCAACTTCTACAAAATTCTCTTTAACAAAGCAGAAAAAGAACATCAGGTTCATGCTGGAGCTGTAGCTCAGTTTTCTGAGACCAGATTTTGCTCCATGTTTCCTGTTCAAATGAGTAGCTGTGCTGGGCACTTTGAAATTTTCTCCCTCTTCCTCATCTCTACCTTGACATTATGAAAAGGGTTTTCATCAATCCATTGAAAGAAGGAGATAACTTCTGTATAAAAGTGCATGGTTGACAGGGTTGAGTTTTTTGGGTAGTATGTAATTTTTTTTTACACTGTTATTATTTAAAATATGCTTTCTAAGAGGACAAAAGGGAATAGCTTAATGGAAACAAATTTCTGCAGCAAAGTGTGTAGCTGGATAAAAAAAGATTATTTCTGTTATTGCTTGGTTAGACAGGTGAATTTCGAATTTGAGTATAAAAGGTGCTAAAAAGTGTGCTTAAACTTCTCCTCAGTGTGCTGTTGAGATTGAAAAGAATAATTTTTGGAGAAAAACTTTTCTCTGAGCCTCTATTTCCAGCATTGTCAAATCTTTAGTGGCGTCTTTTTCCCACAGCTATTATCATGTTTTCACCTTTTCTTCTTCCACCTCATTTGTCCTTTTTTGAAGAAAATGTGGTGCTGGTGAAAGGTGGGCAGGTCCGTGGGCTGGCACTGATCTGGAAGGGAGGGACAGCAGAGCTGGAGGAGCACGGGCATCTCTGCAAGCCAGACCAGAGCAGGGATGCAGTCCCAGGGAAAGATGGACAGCCTGGCCCGGGGGAAGTAATTTTGAAAGCATCTACAGCTCTTAAGACCACCTTTCCAAAATGACTTTTAACCAATTAGGAACCTAAGCATCCATGAAGATAAGCAGAAGCTTGGGTGCTCAGGTCCCTCGGGGCAGACACAAATATCTCAGCAATGCAGACAGATAGACAGTTTGCCTGTCCAGATGGATCCAGACCCAGAGCCAGGCAATGAATTACAAATATAAGTGCCAAAACAGCAGGCTTGGGACACGAAGGATAAAAGACAGTTGTGTTATTTGAGCTGATAAGCTCCGAGTCTCGTCTGGAAGATGCCGGCATCAAAGGCTCCTGCAGGGATTTCACAATGGAGTGTTACACCAGCCAGCACTGAGTTAACTGAGATGTAAAATGGGCCTTGCAGAGAAAGCCTCATGCCTGCCACAAAGGAGCAGAATAAGAGTTTGTTTTGAGAACTGTTAGGCTGAATAATCTGCGATTGATCTCCATGGACACTGAGAGATATTGCTCCCAGCAGAGCAGTGATAGCCATTAGTGTCTCAGCTCCCTGCCTTCTTCCTCCTTTTTCTCCCCAGCTTTTGCAAGGGCTGGGTCAAATGCTGCCCAGGCAGCATGAACAATATTTCCTCCTTTTTTTGGTAATCATTGTCCCTTCTATTCATTCCTCAGAAGCCTTTTCACAAGCAAGAGGTATTTTCAAGGGTTGTAAGCGTTCATCTCAATGTACATTTTTATGCCTATTCTCCTTGGAAGAGCTGGAGGACTAATTTACGTTATTAGACCAAATGAAAGGAGCTTATGGAAGTGGCCTTGTGCAGGAGGTCATGGAGCTAGAGAGGAGAGACCTCTGAGACTGCTATGGAATTTCTTGCAGGAGCTGAAAAGTAGCTTTTGCTGTTTAGATTGGTGCTGTTCTTCTTTACACTGTGCTGGCTCCGTTTCCAGCAGTGAGTTCTGAGATCTTCTGCGTGGTCCCATCACTGGTGCAGCCCCGAAGGCTTAGGAGCAGTAATATCTCTGAGCACCTTGGATTGGCAAGCCTGGAGGTGGCCAGGCTCACAGCACAGGGTTGCTCAGCCAGGGAGGAGGTGCCCAGGGGGCTCTGGTGAAGGTTCCCACCATGGGGAGCCCCAACCAGCCCATCCCAGGCAACACCCGACTGTGCAAACCCTTCTCCAAGCAGCTTCATGCAGTGAGCAGATGACTAGAAGCCGTCTCCTGGGCAATTCACTTCATTCATCAATTAAATTGTTTGCTGTGAACGGTTTGGCCCCATCCAGCTCCAGGATTTCAGCCTTGTAATTTTGCTGGCAGAGGACAGCAGTGCCATGTCCGTGAAATCTGCCTGCCAACTGCTTCCCCTGCTAAGCATTTTCTAGGCTAACGATCCCGAAAAGCTTGCCAGCAGCCCCAGCTCTGTCCCTTTCAGGGCAAGCCACTCATTTAAACGTGAGCACATCTAAATGACTCCATCTGCTAAGTGATGTTGGTAAAGAAAAGATGATAGCAGGAGCTAGTGCTGTGTCCTCAGGTTGTAACCCTGTTATAAAATGGGCTGGGAGAATAAGGGGGCTGTGAGGAGCTGAGGCTCAAAACCACCTGGGTGACTGTCAGCTTGATTTATTTTCTTGCTCATTAGATAAATTAGAAAACTGGCAAAAGAAATCATCTCCTGCTCTCAGCTGCTTGGTAGCCTGCCACGTGGCACGAGATGCTGGCTGCAGGGAGGTGCAGCTCCTTCCCACCTCCCTGGCCCCTCTCCCCAGGGACAAAGCATGGGACTTGGGTCTGCTGAGATGATCTCCTCGATGGTCCTGCCACCCTAAACCACCTCATTGACCCATCTGGCCCATATCTGTTTCACTTTTCTCTAATACCGTTGATTTTTGAATAGCAGCTATTTTCTAGGTGAAAACAGCACCACCAAATACTGCTTTTGAACACTGGCTTTGACCTCAGAACTGCATTTTAGCCTCATTTCACAAATCAGACAAGCAAAATAACCTGGTTTGTGGCTGTATCATCAGACAGGACCTGCTGCCCTTCAGAGGTGTTGTTCAACACTTTGATCTTGTGGCCTGTGACCAGTCTGCCTTCAGCAGCTGCCCCCCTTGCTTATGAACCAGACTCATTTTTGTCTGTCAGAAGGATGAAGCTTAATGGTCAGACTTGATTTAAATCCCTGGGTAAAATGCACTGTCTAGGGGGTCAGGCTCCATTTACAGCGCCTTCTAACCTAAAAACTCACTGAAATATTCAGCTTACATATCCAAATGTTAAATTTGGATCATTTAAGCCATCTTCAGTACCTTTAGCTGCATCTGATGCACTCCTATAGTGTGAAATGAGGCCACTGTTATACACATTGTATTTACACACGAGGAAAAGCTCCCAGCCAGGATGAGCTGTTAAGAGACTGCAATGCATTTCTCAGCCAACGTGGAGGAATCCCTGCTGCAAACAGATGCTGAAACAGGAGGAGAACCAGGGCAGGACCTCCTGGGAAGGACACCTGGGGGTTCCCAGCACTGCTGTGCCAGTGCAAGGAGGTGGGGCAATACCTGCCCTGTGAATGATGGTTGGAGCACATTTCCTCTGCTGTCCGTGCCCTTTCTCCTGCCCGTGGGACTTCTGCACTGCCTGGCACAAGATCCTTGTCACCCTGTCCCTGGCAAGCGTGGGGACACACGTGTCCCCGTGGCTCAGCCCCCTGCCAGGTGTGTGCCCATGTGAACAAACGCGGCCGGGAGGCACGGGGCGGAGAGACGGGGCTAATTCCTTCCTGTCATATGCAAGGAATCGGCTTATGGCCCCGAGCTCCGATTACTCTTATCTTAGCCTGCATGATGCCAGCCACATCCTGAAATTACCCGGATTTTTTCAAAATCCAGGGGATGGCTCGGACTCACCCGACTGACGTGAGCAAACTCCAGCCCTGCTTTCAATCCCAGCAGGACTGAGGGGCTGCGAGAAGCTGGGGGATGTGGTTTGAACTTCCAAATGCACCTGCTGGGAAGTGCCTGGGTGTGATGCCCAGTCCGCCTGCAATACCCAATGGAGCCCCACATGGAGCAGCACCAGCAGCCCCTTCCCAGCCTCTGTGCAGAGCTGATTGCTCAGGCAGACTCACCTGCTGGGATCCTGGCAGATAACGTGCCTCTGAGATGGTCAGCCAGGGAGAGGTGCTGTCAGGCAAAACATGGAGTGAAATGTTTGGATTAAGCTGTGAATGCCTCCTGTCTGCTGTGTGACACACGGCACCGCTCGCTCCCACCCGCCACCGCTGCCCATTCCCCAGCACAGCCTGCCGAGCCCACCCCGCCTGGAAATTGGAGTGGGGAAATCAAAGTCCTTCTCCACCCACTCCTGCTGTGCCTCTCAGCCACTGACATTAACACCGAACTGGCTGACATTAACTCTGAATGGATTTTAATAACCCCCTTGCGAGTCTGAATTACCCACACAGCGTGAGGGCCACTGTGAGTTTGGAGACCTGGCGATGAGCAGGGCATCAGGGGCCAGACCAGCTCCCCAGGCTGGGGACACAGGGCCAGACCCACTCAAGAAGCTGCAGTGCTTTCTTCCAGTGGCAGCTGCTGGTGTGGAACCCTGGCAGTTGTCTGGCCCCTGGAGAGCTGCTGCTCTGGCACCTGCTGCCCACCAGTGTCCTGCCACCAGCAGGTCTGCAAGGGGCTGATGAGCTTCCCAGCACTGGGGATGCTGGTCCAGGTGCCCAGCTCCACGGGATGTTCTCCCCTCTGGGGTAAGGTATGGCTGCTGCAGGGTGGTGAGAGCCCCCAGTGCCATCAGTGAGAGCTTCCCCAACCCCTAGCAGTGCATGGAATGAAAGAGCAACCTTGGTTTAGCCACCTCTGTACATGGAATGCTAAATGAGATCATGCCTGGCCCAGCTGGGAGTTCGGACTAGTGTTTGAAAATCTAGCAAGAAGATTAAAAGGTGTCCCCAGGCAGAGGAGGGTGTTTATCCCTTTCTTTGTGGCTGAGATGCACACGGTGTGGGAGTCACAGGGACGGTGACCTCGCCTGAGCACCTGCACGTGGGCAGCACCCTGGCCCCACGGGGACTGATCTTGGGGACAAGGCACTGACCAGAAAAGCTCCTGCTGAGATACAGGTGGACACATCCAATCTCCCCTCCTGCACCAGGAAAGGGCTTCCTGCCCTGGATCTTCACTGCCAGCCCTGCAGCTCCTCCACAAAGGGAAAACCCCTCATTTTACAAAAGGGAAAGCTGAAAGAGATGGTCTGATGGTTCTCACTGCTTCTGGAATATGCAGGAACTGAAAACATGCTCTGAAGTTACTTTTCCTCTATTTACAGCTCACAAGATTTGAGCAAGTGATGCAGCCTCCTTGGCCAGTCACAAAGTTTGGGTGGAGAGTGATATTTCTAGCTGCCATTGAAATCCAGGTGTTTCCAGTATGGAAACAGGAACATCCACAGGGATATGGACAGGAGATCCCAACTGGGGTGAGCCAGCAGCTTCTCCAAATCAGGCTCTACAGGGGCTGTGGAATCATCAGGCACTTGCAAGAACTGAGTACTGAAAACAACTCCTGCAAAAAAGTCCATGATAATGATTGAGTTATATTTAAGAGGATCCTTCATACTAAGTAAATGCAAATAGTTTACTCAGAAAATATTTCCCACTAAGATCATTTCTACATAAAATGCTAACAGATTGAGATTATGACTCTAATGATTATTTTTATTGCTGGTTTACATTTAAATGGGATATATTTTCCCCTACTGTTCTCTCTATGGGTTAAATCAATAAAGCCTATTAAGAAGGTTCTTCTTCCTCTAAGATTCCTCCCTCTCTTCTTTCTTTCTCATCTCCACTGGTGCCCTTTTTATCCACCCACCACCAGAGATTTTTCAGAGCTGCCTCCACGATATTGGTGCCAAGGATTTGAACATCCCCTTTGACAGAGTGGAGTGAATCCAGTCTTTGCTGAGCTGAGGGACTACAGAGGAACTCCAGTGCTGTTTCCTCTCCTCATCTTGGGCTGTTCTGCAAGGAGATGCAGTTGGAGGCTCTTCCCTCCTGTTTTAACATAGAAGCTATGCCTATCTGTACTGTTATACCTCCTCAGCTATGGATGCTCTTGTGCTCTTTCAGGCAGTGGCTGTGGCTCACCAAGGAGGTGCTGGATTTCTGTTTGGAGAGGAATTATCCTGGTATATACGCAGCGCAAACCATTAAGACGCTGACCTTTAAATTGGGCTTCTTCCTGCTTGTGTAGGGAGGAGGTGGGTTGAGTGCCCAAATCTTATTCATTTTAATGACAAATCCCTCACACAGAGGCTTTGAAACGCTCGGCATTAATGCAATTCGCCTCCCTCTGCTGCAGCTTGGCTTTGCTGTGCAGGGGATGTCTCTGCTTCCCTCTCACAGTGACAGACCCTATAGGTTTGCTGCATAACTAACATGCCCAGGTACCTCTGTGTATGGATTTATGGGCTTAAGGCAGTGCTAACGCAGGGATCTCCGTGCTCCTTAATCAGTATCACTGACCTTTCTTGCCTCCATTACTCCCAGAATCACTTTTTTTTCCCCCCAGCTTAATTTGCATAGGTCTCATGTTATCCGTGTTTTTACTTTGTCCCTGTTATCCCATTACCCTGGATAATCAAAGTTGGCTGTAATGGAAACAGCAGAAACAATTTGCTTACCCTTCTATTACAAGATATTCCCTCTACTAAGTCTGAGAATACCTGCAGTTCTGTGGTAATGCTAATTAACTGTGCATACATATAGAAAGTAAAGCAAACGGCAGCAGGATCCTTTGGGATGGTGGGGATTAAAGAAAGATGAGATATTATTCTCCTCTTTCTCTGTGCTTCACTGTCCCTACCCTCAATGGAAATTGCTTTGCACTTTTAGAATAAAATGTAATACATGGTGGGGGAGTCACTGACTCTGCAGAGAGATGGAGTTGGAAGGAGCAGAGTTCTCTCTGCTAGTAAACCCACAATGGAAACAGTGATCCTCCCTGATGTCTTACTTCTTGTCTATCCCAGAGTGGGATGGAGACTTTTCCCCATGCAGGTCCCCCTGCCTTGGAGCCCAGTGCTGATTCCTCAGGGCCCCAACTATCCCACAGGACCGAGCTCCAGCAAAATATGGGTGGAAAACCTCCTGCCCAGCCTCAAGGACTGGTTGGAATGGGGTCTGTAAATTAATGCTTGTGGCAGTGCAGGGTACCTGCTGTTGGGAGTGGCTGTTGTGTCCATCAGGATGCTTATGTGTCTTTCACTCATCTTGGGTGGCTGAGGCAGCAGCAGCCTCAGAGCAGGTGAAAGGCCTGGGGAGAATAAGAAAGATGACAATGAAAAAAGAAAGATCATCGGGAGAGGGGAGGCTGGCCCAGCCATCCCTCTTCTTTTGCACTGCACAGTGCCTTGGGCTCTGCCCATCTGTGAAGGCACGTGGGGCAATCTCCCACCATGAGTGTGCAGCTCCTCTGAAAGCCTCACATGAGGCTCTCCTGCATGTCAGCTAAACCAAGAGTGACTGACACAGCCAGGCGGGCGTGGAGGACTGCCGAGCTCTCCAAGCAGGAGAAATCCCACTCAAGTCCACCCACCAGCTCCTCGCTGAGTTCCCCAGCTCCTCTGCCAGCAGCATGGACAGACCCCCTCATTGCACCCCTGTGGAGCCTCTCAGACTGGCCCTGACACACTGTGCCCCCAGGTATGGATCCTGTGCTCCAGGAGGGTGCTTAGACAGCCCTAGCACTACCCCGCCCCTGAAATGGTGAGGGAGATGTTACTTGTGCTCTGATAACCACAGAACCTTTGATGCAATCCTCATGTTTGGGATTTTACCACATTTTTCATCCTCCAGGTCTGTCAAGGAGCTTTACACAGCAGTGACTCAGAGAGAGTCTGTAGATACAGCCAGCAGCTGTCATGTGGAGGGCATTAATAATGTATATGCAGGTAAATGTGCATGACCTGTGTGCTCAGGACCTTCCCTGCCTGAATGGTACCAGCTCCTTTAAAAGATCCCTGCACCATGCCCTGCCTCTGGGCATTTAAAAATGAAAATGTGAGTTTGACTTGTAGGAAGGGATGCTTGGGGTTGGAGATGGAACTGTGTATCACTATGATCAGTTGGGAATTTCTTGTTGATTTTACATAGCTGAGTCAAAGGTAAACTTCCTATTAACTTCCCTGAGAGAGTTTATAACGATTTGACCCTTAAAATTAAAGATTTGCAGTTACCAACTCCAGCTCAGCTGTGCTGGTGGAGTTCAAGAAGCACACTGAAACAGCCAGCAGCTTTCAACAGCAATTGCACTCAGCACTGCTCTGTCTCCTCAGCTCCTGACATCATTTGGGGGAAAAAAAAAGGCAAAGGTTGAATTCATGAGTTTTGTTTCTCTGTAGTTCAAAGGATACAAGAGCCTGGTTTTTAATTGGCACTTAGTTCTCCCAGCTGGTACACAGGGCAGTCCTGAGACTGACACTCAGCCAGGCAGGAGGAGCAGCAGCCGAGGGGGGGAGGCTGTTTGAAGTCCTGGGTGCCCGCCACGCATCTGCAGGGACTCAGAAATCTCCTTGCTAGATCTGGGAGCAGAGGAGTGTTGCTTCACTTCTGATCATTAATGCATTGGTCTCTTCTCTGTTTTCTTTCCACTGATCTTCTCTGTGCACAGTCCAGGGAGAGCCACGTGTTGAGTAGTTTGTGCTGGAGATCACAGCACAGAGATAATGAAGCTGTTTTCTTACCCTTCATGTTTCCTCACAGTGAGGCTCAGCCTGGGCTGTGCCCAGCCCCAGGGCTGGAGCCTGCAGGAGGCAGATGCCCTGCAACAGTGGGCTGCATGTCCCTGCAGAGAGAAGCAGGAGTATCAGGCTGTGCACACTCTCACCTTAACCCCAACACCTTGGCCACGTGGAATTCAGCAGTGCAGAGTCTGTGGAGTGCAGGAGCTGCTGGGGTGGGAGGGGGTGTCAGCCAGGAATGGAGGGTTTGGCTCTGCTAGGGAAACCCTGGGGTGTCAGGTCCCAGTGAGAGTCACAACCCCTCTGACAAGGGTCACAGGGTGTCTGTGGCACCACGCAGTGACACATGGAGCACAGACTTACTTGAAGCACAGCTGGGGTGGGGAACAGAGTGACCTGCTTCAATAGCAGAGTGACCTGCTTCAATAGGTGCAGTCATCTTCCACCCCAGTGGGACTTGAAAATCCCTTCTTGACTGAGATCTCACCAAAGCACCTTTCCAGGCTTCTTTCTCCCCTGCCCAGGAGCAGGAAGGCTCTGTGGCTTCCACAGGCTCTCTGAGCAGTGCAGCTCCCATTTCCTTAATGCTTAGAATGGGGTCCCACCTGCTTCTCTCTGCAGCTTCAGCATCACTCCCACCTTTCTGGTTGCCTGCTTTTCTTGACCTCACCTCTCCTTGGCGAGCTGACTCATGGCTTTGCATCCTGCAGACTTCCTCACCCCTCTGTCTTTTCTGCTCATTTGTGATTTGACCTTGGGAAAGCACCATCACAGGTGCCCTCTGCTCCGTGTTCATTGTGCTCCATGTCCATACCTGCTTTGCCCCAGGTGCCTTTGTCATTTCCAGCAGCACAGTCTCAGTAAATCCGGTGCAAGACAAAAACCTCAGCAAAGCATTGTCACTCCGCCTGGCCCACGCCAAGCTGGAGCTGTCAGTCCCAAAAAGCTCAGTGGGGTGGATATACTTATTGCTAGAAAGCTTTATATTTACCATGGCCTTTCTGACATTACAGTAAATGCATTTCAGAACCCAAGAAGTTTAAAAATAAACTGCAAGAAAATCAAGACAGCTAATTAGCCAAAGGTTACTGCTGGGCTCTGTGACTGTCAGCCCTTTTGAAGTTCCCCTTTACACAGGCAGATGTGTGCGCAGTGCTGCTGCTCCTTTGAATAAGTGTCTTGGTTTCCAGAGTGGCTTCATATCTGGATGTGACTGAACACATGTGAGGCCTGTCACAGCGAGCCCAGGCAGGATAATCAGCATCCTTTAACCCTGCACTTCTCCAGTGCTGAAGAGCACCTCATCTTGTGGAGTGGCTGATCAGTTCTGTGCTGCCTCCCAGCCCCTGGTGAGCAGGGGTGAGCTGGGAGGTGAGGAGGGGCCAGAGAGCTGCCTGTCTGCACAGACACCCCTCTGTCCTGGAGATGCTCCTTCCCCTCTGTGACCCTGCCCTCTGCACTGTGGTCACAGACTGCTGAGGGTTGCACTGGTCGTGCAGGGTTTGGATGGTGCCAGTGGGGTGCAGCTCTGTGGGTTTGAGGAGCCTGGGGAGTGCTGGACACGTACCCCAGCATATTGGGTCTCACCCCACGTGTCCATCATTCCTCAGAATCCGGTATTTTCCTAAGGATGAGCATCTTGTATGAAGCTGCAGGTACACCAGGTGGTGCAGGAGGAAGGGGAGTGGGGGTCCTGGCTGAGCTGAGAGCTGAGGGAGGGTGTCATTGCCATGCCAGAGGAGAGAGGCTGAGCTGGTCACGATGGCAGCCCCAGGGGACTTGGATACTGGGTCCAGAGGAGTGTTCTGTTCATATTTGGGCAGGAGAGCCCTTGAGCAGTGAAAGAGCCCTCGGACTTTGAGTCATGTCCCTTCAGCCCAGCCATCTCCTGGCCACAAGCTCTGTGAGCTCTCTCTCCCTGTGCTCTGAACTGCTCCACCCAGGGATCTGTGAGAATTTGGGCACAGTGACCTTACAGGGACCATCAGCATCATCTGTGCTGTCCTCTCGCTTCTCCTCTCATGTTTTCCTCTTTCCCTTGTTCTGCTTTTTTTGGGCTCCCTTTCCCCTTGGAAAACCCTTTTTGCAGCTGCCTCTTCCCTCTCTGCCAGTTTCTCCTGTCTCCTCCTGCTGCCTCGCTCCTGCTCTCAGCTCGTGCCGAGTGTCGTGTGTTTGCTCAGCACTGCTTCTCCTGGAACGTTAATTTACTGCTCATTTCCTCACAGACTTTACACCACGAGCTGGGGCTTTGTGTGCATGTGTGTGTGTGATTCAATTAAACAAAACACAATAAAATCAGGGAAAACAGAGGGAGACACAGACAGATAGCAATTCCCTGCTCTCTGAGGGCTAAGCTTGTCTGCCTGTGAGCTCGGCCCCAGCGTGGCTTTCTGATGTTGCCACGTGGATTTGCTTGTAGCAGCTCTCTGGATCTCATGCTTGGGGTTTCCATCCCTCTGCCGGGACCCTGGGACAGCAGCTGCTTCTGCTCTGCTGTCAGAAGTTGGGGCTGCTCTGTCACATGAGGAGAACCTTGAAGGAGCTGAGTGTTCATTCTAAACAAGCCCTGAAATGCTGAGGCATCTCCAAATATTCAGTCTCCTCCATCCCTCCTTTCCCTCTCTGCAGTTCAGTCCTGGCAGCCCTCAAGATCCTCCAATCCAGCAACTTCCCTACCCCTTGTCATGCTCTACCCCTCTGGGGTGGCAGATTCCCCCTGTCCTAAGCTTTCTTCCAAATCACACCTTTCCCTTGCAGTGCAACCTGAGAAGCAGCAGCTGTGCTGTGCAGGGCTTTGCCTGGCTGCTGGGCTTCCCTTCCACTGCTCTGTGCCCCTCTCTGTCATGCCCTTCCCTCACTCACCTCCTTCCTGCCTTGTTTGCTTCCCCCTTTTCCCCTCTAATCCATTCATAATGTGAACAAATGCTTTCTTAGCATCCTTTGCTCCCAGGCTTCTCCCTGGCAGGTTTCTCACCTTTCCATGTGCATGCAGCCGTGGGTGTCTCTCTCTCTCCTGGAGATCCTGTTCCTGCTCACCCAACCCTGCCTGGCTCCCTGGCTCTGCACATTTATTCTGTGGATCCAGCCTCTTCCCCCGGGTGAGCCACTGGGCTGCAAATCTGACACCTAAAGTGGGTCAGAGCGAGTGGAAGGAGGTGGTCCCAGGAAGGGCAGAGAGAGGCAGCCCCTGCCAGATTACAGGGTGAGTGGGAAAGGAGCAGATGCTCTTAAAAAGTGAGGATTTCAAGGGTTTTTAAAATGCACATAAAATGTGATTAACGAAATCCTGGCACTCAATGCCCTCTCCTTAGGAAAAAATGCTGACAGCAGAAGTGACCCCCCCCCTTTTCCCAATAGCAGCCCCCAGCACACAGAGCCCTCCTGGGGATGTGGAAGGTCTCACTGTGCCATCCCCCCTGGGTTTAACCCCCTCTGAAGTCCTGGGAGAGGCCTTGTGCTGCTGAAAGGGAAAGATCCCAAGGAGGGCAGTCCCTGATCAGTGCATTAGGGCTTGTGCTTGTTCAACAGAGCAATTGCATCTTGCCCAGCCACCCTCAGGGTGGGCTCAGGAAACATTGCAGAGGGATGCTGCATGCTTTGAGCCTCTGCCCTCTGTCCCTTCAATGTCACCTCAGAGCTCCTCCTTTCACCATGGAGGGCTCCTTCTAGCCCCAAAGGGTGATCCTTATCTCTGCTTGATCCAATTCTGAATGGAGCAGCAGGAGGAGGTGCTGCTCCCCATCCTCTGTGTCGTGGCAGTGGTGGTGGCTGTGAGGTGACAGTGTCCCTGACTCCTGTCTCTGGTGGCTGCATGCCCAGCAGAGGCAGGATGGATGCAATGGCATGTCCCACCTCCGTTTTGGCTCCTGGCTTCCACAGGCTGAGGCTGTCCCATCACTGTGGGGATCTTCTTGCTGAGCAAAGTCAAAGGATGGGGCCAGCTGTCCTGGTGTGCAGGAGAAGGGAAGGAGCTGCCTTATGGAGCAGAAAACCAAGGGATTGTCCTCCTAAGCTTGACCAACTCCTTCCTCCACATGCGGACCTGTGGTTCCCACACTTTTGTCCTCATGGACCACACATGTCCACAGCACAGGAACAATTTTTAGCTGACAGCAGTACTGCAGCATTTCCTGTGCATGCAGCCAATGCACCTGGAGCCATTCCCAGATGTCTCTCCTCATTAATGCCCCCTTAGCAATTTTCTGAGGACCAGCATCCATCTCCAGCATTAAAAACAGTTTCTTCCTCTTTGATTTATGGATATTAATCCATGCCAGCAGGCAAGAGGCATGACATGTCTACATAATATATTCATTATTAAATTGTTTTTGTTCTTTCCTTTCTCCTCCACCTCTGAGGCTACACCTTTCTTATTTCACTGTAACATTTGAACCTGCATGCTGTACTTAGAAAGACAATTTGCAACATGGAGCAGCTGGCATCCCTTGGTAGCTCAGCCTTACAAGTCTGTGCAGCCTCACCAGTGGCCACAGTCAGGCTCCAGCAGAGAGGAGACCCACTGAGCCCCATCTCGCAGGGAATGGCTGCTCCAGAGCTCTGCTCAGGGTGGCTGCTGCTGTGGCCAGGGCTGTGGAACGCTGTCAGTCCCATATCACTGATCATTACACAGGACAGGCCAACTGCATGAGCCCACTGGCAGCTGTGCCTGGAACAGTGCCCAGGCAGGGCTCCAGTGAGGGTGAGTTTCTTCTGCAGTATTCAGATGCTGGCTCCAGATCAGGAATGGCTAATGCTGTCCAGCCCTCTGATTCAGGGACCAAAACTCAGTTGAAGGAGTGTTACTTCCACCAGCTTCAGTCCTCCACCTGCTTGAGCTGTGCTCCTGGCTCTGGGTTGGCAGCCACCTTTGCAGCTCCTTGATGATTTTTGTGGTACCTTGCTGTTCCCAAAGTACAGATCAGATTTAGCAGCCAACTTTCAGTGATCTCCCTGTACTATGGCCTGGGAAGAGAGGAAAGGAAGATCTCAGCACCGTGGCATGGGGCTGGTTTAATTTTCCTTTCCTGTGCCTGTGCTGTGTGAGAACTCAGCCTGCTCTGCACCCTCAGGACAGCCCTGGCAGCAATGCCCTTCATCCCACTGAGATGCACCCTGCTCCTCATGGCACAGTTTCTGCAGACCCATCTCCCTGCCCTGGTCACTTGTTCTGGTTGAGTGCAGGACAGGCAGTTTTGGGGATCCCATCCCTCCACTTCCCTCAGTGCATTCATTGCCCATCTCCTGACCTTGCTATCAGCAATGTGACAGCTGTGATGGGAAAGTGAGGTGGTTTTCTCTGCTGTCCCCCTTGCTCATGCAAATCCAGGAATTCCCTGAAGCTCATACACCTGCCCACCCAGCAGCCCTGGACCATTGCAGTGCCTTCACAGGGACAGCCTCCCACTGTGTGCTGGTGGGCTCTGTGCACACCATGTCCTCTGAGAGTTGTGCTTTTCTCTGTTCCTGTAAGGAATGGAAAGACAGGCTTGCCTGAATGGCTGTGCCCTTTGAAACACAGCCTGTCCCATGCCTGCCCCTCATCTCCACCCAGGCATAGCCAGGTTTCTCCACCTATGTTTCTCCAGACCTCCTGTCTCCCTGCTGTAAACTAGGGACTAAAAAAACCTGATGGCATCTCTCTTTGCAGCCTGGCATAGCTGAGCCTGCTCCAAATCACCTTCCTCTCTCTCTTGCCCACAGCTGAAAGGATTGCCCCCACTTTGCACTGCCCACACATCCCTGCTGTGACTCTGTGTCACCACTGCCAGGGACCTCACTGAGGGGAAGCAGCAGGACATTAGCAGCTTAGGGAGCTCAGGAGCAGCTTAAAAAATACTTGTGTTCTTTTGGTAAATATGAATTTGTCCCAGTGGTAATAAGGCTGGTTTTGTTCAGCAGGCTCTTAGCAGTGATTATTGTTGTTTTTCAATTTAAAAACCAGACGGTCTATTTATAATGTATAGTATGTGGACTGAGGTTTTTTTCTTCTCTTTAACCCAGCCTTTAAAACGTGCTGTCATTTCCACTACTACAATCCAAGGCAGCAGAGGGGTATCTGTCACCTGCAGACCCCATGAGTGGAATGATAAGTAAAACACAGTTAATGGAGCAAGGCTGCAGTGATGCTTTGGGGAACTGGTGAAAGGTGCCAAGAGGGAAAGGTCTGGGGATGTACCTGGGATGTGTTTTTGGTGGGGTTGGAAGGGCTCTGGACACAGGTGCTGAGTATTTGGACTATCTGTGGCCCCATTGCTGTCCATCTTTCTTGTCCAGAGCAGGGGGTAATCAGAGCTGCCATCAGCACCACCCACAGCTCAGAGACCAAGGGAAAAACCAAGCTCCAGTCTTGGCCTGGCACTGACTTCAAGCTGGCAAAGACCCCTGAAAAGCAGCCAGTGCCCATGGGTGCTGGGGTGCTGCTGAGCAGGATGGAGGTCCCAGGGTGCATTAAGGGATCCTGCAGAGCACTGCTGTGGGCTCTGGCCTGGGCTGACAGGCTCCTGCAGACATTACATGAGCATCTCTGCACTCTTTGGGCATTGGCCCAGTGCTGGGCTGGCATGGCCCCTTGCAGGCTGACAGCTGGCCAGCCCTGTGTGCCACTCAGCTGCAGGGCTTGCCTGGATTTGCCAATGCCAGACGTTAGGAGACATTGGCCACTGAGCACAGAACATTGTAAGACAGTTTTGTTGTCTGTAAGGCAGTGGTGAAGGCGTTTGTTGAATGCTCCCATACAGGACGTGGGGGCTGCTCTGGCTCCCCTGAGCCTTGCTCCTTGTGCACAGTCCAGAATCACTGAACAGCAGGAAATTTCATCCTTGCATGTGAATGGCTGAGTCCCTCTTGGCCAACTGCAGCTCACCTGTTGACCCAGGAAGTTTCTTGAGGCAGACTTTAGTGCAGACAGGTGTTCTGAAGGCCAGGTTACCTTGGGTTTGCAGCCAAGCTGGAGGCCACAGCTCTGCTGTCTCTGCCATGCTGAGGCTGCTGTTTGTTCCCTTTCTTACTGCAGCTCATGTGACAGTGTTCCTCTCTCCATTTCCCCACACAGTCCCTTTTACTGCCACCGTTTAGTTATTTTCTTAATTAAATATAGATTATGGCTCTGGGAATAAGGGATTATTACTTATTCATAAGCTACTTAGATTTTAAAGTGTGTGCAGAGCAGGGCTTATCACACGTCTGTGTCTGCATCATGACCATGGCAAGAGCCAAGGTGAGCTCCTGTGGCTGCCAGGGCTCCACCCAAACCTTGCTCCTCTTCTTCCCTCGTGACCTCTGCACCCAGAGGAGCTCTGCTATCTCTTCCTTGCTATCCTTTTTCCAGTTGAGGCTTGCCAGCCTTTTCCCAAGGAAACCATTTCCACTGCCCTCTCCCAAGCTGTTCCAGCCCCTCCATTCCGCCTCTGCTTCCCCCCCTCCCCAGGGCTGTTGGCAGCTCTCTCCCAATGCTTTCCCAGCCTTCCCACTGTGCCAGCAGCTGTTTCACCTGCCCTCCACAAGAGAGTGGGGACTTAGCAGGAAGCAGCTCTGCAGGAGGTGCTTTTCTGCAAAGTTTTCTAGGAAATTCCTCCCAGAACGTGGGTAATTGTTGACTGAACTGCAGCCCTCCTAAGGGGCAGGAGGAGGAGGCAGAGGAAGGAGCTGTTGACAAGCTGGTGGGAGAGGCAGAGGGAGGAGAGTGTGGGAAGGTGGATGCTGTTGTAGACCCATAAGGTTTGTCCAAAGCCTTGTGTTACTGCAGTGTGCCCCAGCAGAAGGGTTGGGAGCTGCTCCTTCCACCCCAGGACAAGAAGCAGCTTCCCAAGACTCTTACTCTGCCTTAAAACGTGGAGCACTCCAACCTCTGGGTAATGATGATGATAATAATAATAATAATAGTAATAAAGCAACAATAAAACCGTCTGGCCTGGCTTGTGCACACCAGGGTGGACTTCTGTCTCCATGTCCCCCCAGTTTTTCTGTCCCCAGACAGTGCCATTAATGCCTGATGCTGCAGGGCTTCTCCCAGTCTGCTGGCAAGCCCTCAGGTGGGAACAGGGCAGCTCATCACACACTGCCCTGAAAGGAAAGAGGGACCATTCAATCCCAGTGCTCATCTCCTCTCCATCCTCCTGCTCCAGGGCTGTCCCCAGGGCTGCAGCAGGGTCCCAGCATCTCTCAGCAGGTATCCCTGCTCTCACCCTTGGGGACCCATTAGCATTTCCTTCTTGCTCCTTCTGTCTCCTCCTCTTGCTTCTGCTCCTGGCCTGGCTGAGATGGCAGCGTGGGGCTTTTTCTGTGGGAGCCAGTCTGTCACTTCCCTCCCCTCCACTGTCCCCATGCCTCCCATGTGGTTCTTCCTGACTATTTTCAGGACTAATGCAAAGCTCTGGCTTGATAGCCCTGAGGTCTAAAGACCTTTTGTCAGCAGAGCAGATATAAGACAAGCTGCTGCCAGATTCCTCAGAGCAAAATGATCTTGATAAATTGGAGAAATGGCCTGAAATCAATACACTGAAATTCAATAATGTCAAGTGCAAAGTGTTGCACTTAGGAAGGCGATATCAAAATCTCAGATATAAGATGGGGAAGGACTGGTGAGCCAGCAGGAGAGTGGCTCAGGCAGTGGAGTAGCCCTCAAACTGAGCAACAGACAATAACCTGGTGCTTGAGAAAGGGAGAGCAAAGGCACAAGTTGACCACAGATGTATGAATAGTTTTGGATAGAAGACAGCGAGGTAATTTATTTGGCTCTATTTAGTGCTAGTGATGCATCAGCTGGAGACATATATCTCCAGGCTTTGGCATCACAACTCTAAGAAAGATTCAGACAAATTGAGTGAGTTCACAGAGTTTTGAAAACATGCCCCAGGGAAAGATGGACTGAGAGAGCTGGTTTGTGCCCCAGGACTGAGACAGCTGGAGGTAGGATGTGTAACATTCATCAGTGCGGAAAAAAGCAGTTATAAAAATGATGCTGATCAATTGGTCAGGGGTTGGACAAGCTGTAATAGGCTTTAACTGCAGCCAAGAGGTCTTGGGTTAGATGCTCAGGAAAAGCTTCCTGAGGATGAGGCTGGCTGAGAGCCTGTGCTGGTTGTAAAGGGGGTGTGTGGGAGCCCTGTCCCCCCGAGAGCTTCAACAACCAACTGAGGAAACACCACGTGGAGGTCACCTCCATAGCAGGGGTGAAGCTGCACCCCAAGCAGGATTAGCCATGTCCTGCAATTTGCTTTCTCCTGTCTCATGTTCCCTTAGCAGCCATGCCAGGGGCACCTAGGCACACACATTACATTTATCCATTTCTCAGTTTACCTTACACCACGAACTGGAAAAGCCAATAAAAGAAAGCAGGGACTGAGGTGATCAAGCCACGTGTCACTAAGGATGCTTTGCTGTGTGGACCAGCCCCACTGATTTGGTGTTTGGTAATTTGATGGCTAGCTGCCACCCTCCTCCAGATCAATCCCTCTCAGTTGCATTTTCTGATCATAATTAATGTTTGCCGTGTAATTACATTGATTTTTTTTTTTTTAACGTGCTCTGAGAGACGAGGGGAATTCTTAGCCCGAGCACGTGAGGGAGGAGGGGGCGTGACGCTGACGCTGTGCTGGGGAGAGCAGCGGGGGCTGCTCCCGGGATGTGCTGGGGGAATCTGCTCAGAAAGCCCGTGTCACACGGGGGTGTTGCCAAGCTGCAGTGACAAGGGGCAGGACACGGAAATGTTGGCAGTGCTGCTCCTTTATTCCCTGCTCAAACCTCTCAGCCGGCCCCTGCTTTCCACCTGCCAGCCCTGGTTGTCTGCAGCCCTGGCAGCCCTGTTGCCATTTCCGAGCTCAGCAGGGAGCAGGGTTTTATTTATTTACCGAGTCACAGTGGGAAGAGGGGTTTCAGGGCAGCCTGAGCTTCCCAGAGCTGTGAGTAGTGGATAAAACCTCCTCCAGCTTTGTACAGGGAGGCTCCTGCAAGGATGAAACCTCAGCCTGTGCACAGCTGGAGCCATGTCCCTGCTGCTCCTCGCTCACTCATGCTACCAAGCAGCTTTGTCATGGTCATGTAGAAATGCAAGAGGCACCTGTAAGGCTCCCAGGCTGCTCTGTGCTTCCTGAACAGCCCAACTGTTACAGCCAGCACCTGCACAGCAAGCCCTGGGAGATGCTGCAAGCAGGCAGCTTTCGGTAGGCAGCACTCAAGGCTGTCAAAACCTTGAGGATTTGGGTGGCAACACCAGCAGTGAGCTTCAGGATCCTTTTACTCATGATAAAAACTACCTGGGCGGTGCTGGGCCTCCAGACCTAACGATGAAGGAGAAGGATTCTGGGCTTTCAGCCATCTGGGGGTGTCTGCTGCCTTCTGGGTTCACTGTCCACAGCTGGCAAGGCCAGGGCTGTGGCAGTTCCTCATGCCTCGTGCCACAGCACGGGTGGTGACATTTCCCAGCCACATCTGGGATGCTGCAAATGTGCAAATGTTTGTCAGAGCAGGAGTGAGCAGGGCAGGTCCTCACAGCAGCTGTGTAAATGGCAGAAGGGCAGTTTGTGTTCCTGCTGCCAGCAGCCCCCTGGGGCTCAGAAATCCCAGGGCTGGAAGTCACTGCTGTGGCACAGCTGCTGTGAAGGGCTGCTGCAAGAGGGGGGACAAGCCTTGCCTGTGCCCTGTCAGGGAGCAGGCAGCTCCTGGGCTAGAGCTGGGCAACCACAAGGGGGTTGCCCAGCAAGAACTGGGGTGCAGACACTGCCCAAAATGCTGATGGAAAGGCCAAATCCCCTCTGCCACCTCCTCTTACCATAACACCAGAGCTGGGTTGGCAGCCCAGCTCTCCATCTAAATGCCAGCAGCATTCACTCAGGTGAACCATTGCAAACTCACCCCAAGCTTTCCCCTTTTAAAAGAGGTGCCCTTCATATTTTTCCTCAGCACCTTGTTTTCCATCACATGTTAATTCTGTGCCCTCCAAGGATCTTTTTTGCCTGAGCAGTTCAGAGGAGGCTGCACAGCACTGACTCAGCATTGCCCAGATGAGAATGCTGTGACAATCGCTGCTGAAAATCAGCCTCGTTGCACACAGGTGTTATGAAGCAGCCACAGATGTTATCCAATTTTTTCAATTAAAACCCCATGAATTAAAAAAAAAATAATGAGGCAGGCGCTGTGCTCAGCAGAGACAAAAGAACAAGCTGTCAGTGGCATTGTGCTGGGCACACTCACCACTCTGGGCAAAGAATGCTCAGCTGGTCACACGGTACAGTGGCCAAACACCTGTGGGGCTTTGTGTTATGGAAATGGTGAGAGGAATATTTGATTTCGTCACTGGCAAAGGCCATTCGTCCCTGCTGCTCCCTCCTCTTCCTGGCTGGGGTTGTGGAGAGGAAGGACCAGTCCTGGAGCTGCAGCCATTGGTGACCTCTCCCAGCATCGAGGGGATATTGCAGGAACTGGGAATTAGCCCTTTAAGTGGGCTGAGAATCCATTGGTACAACGAAAGTTCTGTCTCCAGGGTTTGAGAGCCGTGGTGAATGGAGGTGGCTCTCCCTTTTGTGTTGTGTGCGTGCCCTAAATGCAATTATTTGGCTCCTACCATGTCTGATATTATTATTGTTCTTGCTATCTTTGGTACTTTTATGGCCCCATCACCATAGTAACTGAGCATCTCAAAACCCTGTGAGGAGGGAATAATATTATTCCCCTTGTAGAGTTGAGGGAAGAGAACAACAGCAAGGCTCAGAGCTGGAGACACAGGAGGACTTGAGTCCATCCATGGCCAGGGACTTGGGTGTCATATTCCTGCTACTGACACTTTTAAGCAGTCACACTAACTTTTCCTGGTCAGCCCCATTTCCATCCCACTTCTCTTCCCCCTTCCCTGAGTCAGTCCAATGCCAGCCTCCCACCTGGAGCTGCTCCCTCCTGCTGCCCCCTTGGCCCGTGCACCACCAGCTGATGGGCACTGCCCAAGGCAGGGGAGGTGCTGCTTTGCTCTGCTGAAGACCTTTCCTTTGCACAGACTATTTGAATGCATCTCAGGCCAACCCCTGCTCAAACGCATCTTTAAATATTGAATAAAAACCAGAGTAACGTCAGAGCCAGGCATGTCAGATTTTCTTCTTCCCTGACCTATTCCAGACTAATTTCCACCCTGGGGGTTTAGCTGTTTTTCTTGAGAGACAGCAGATGGAGAGTCAGGGATTTGAAACCAAGTCCTCAGCAGCACAAACTAAAGATTCAACAGGTAAGGGTAGGCCAATGTGGTGGCCAAAAGATTGACCTGGATTTCCACCTACCTGCCTCTGGCTGTTCTCCCCTTTCCTGGGCACCTTCTCCCAGTGTGATGTGACTTCTCCCTCCCTGGCTTCCTCCACCACCAGTTCATGGCTTGTGGTGCTGCCATCACACTCCCCAGCATGTCGTGTCTTTACTGCCTTCCCTGCCTCAGGTTGTTCTGGAATAAAACAATCTTCAATTATTTCTCTCCTTTTTTCCCCCCACTTTTGTGCAATATATCATTTTTTAATTAAAAAAATGCCTTGTGGAAGTGAAACTGGCTATTAAATGTTTTGGTCCATAATTAACATCAAACCCTTGACTTAAAATCTTTATGCACTGAGTGATCTTCCTTAGCTGTTGCACGGATAACACTGCACAACTCTTGGTGGCCCAGGGGCTTCAAATCACCCGTATTCCCCTGCAAAGGGGAAAAAACCTCAGGAAGTCCTCACCAGGGACTCTGCACCACTCCCAGCACTATGAGCCATCCTGGGGCAAGCAAATCTCCCCCTGCACCCAGCAGTTCCCCCTGGGGAAGGATATCAAAGCCCTGTGACAGCAGGAGTGCCCCCCCTTTGCCCAGGGGAAGGCAGGATGTGATCCTGGAGGGAAGTTATCTCCTGCCTGGCAAACGGAGCAGCAGTGGTGCAGATAACAGCGCGCTCACTCCCCCGGGACTGTCACCGTGGTGGCAAGCTCCATCGTGGTGACAGGCAGCTCAGGGGGGCCCTTACAAGCAGACAGGAGTGGGCATGAGTTCCTGGGGACTCACAGCACATTTCTCACCCTCCTTCCCAGCTTCCAGGGGAAAGGTGTGAGCTGGCGGGCTGCCTGCGGCTTTGTGCTCGTGTTGTGGGCTGGAGACAAACGCTGTCACCAAGGAGGGGACAGCAGGGTTCTGTGTGTTGTCCCTGCAGCTCAAGCTCAGCAGGAACCACATTTCTTCTTGTGCTGGAGGTGTCTCCAGATCACTGGCCAGGGCAGGCTGCTCCCCACCTCCGGCCCAGGTGTAGGGTGCTCAGCTTCAGCAGGCCATTGATCATCATTGCTGATGCATGTCCATGCTCGCTGCCTTCTCCAGAGGACTTGGGGACTGAGGAGTTTTGAATTCCCTGATGATCCTCAGCATTTGCTGTAATAAATTAATAGCACTTCATTGCCTGGATCACCATCCAGCCCTGGCTCTCAGCAGAAGTGACACATCTGTTGGGGCTGCTGGCAAATTTCAAGCATTTTTCCACCCACACTCCAAAGGTGGAAATAATATTGGAGTTGAAGAACTGGTCTTTGATCCTGACGGATTTTATGGATGACCAGCTCTTGTTTGAGCTGATGAATGCAGCTGCCACCTTGCCAGTTTATGGTATTATTCTTTCTGGGCACATTCGTTATGGCCATTGGACACTAAGTGACAACTCCCATATTCTTGGCTCTCTGAATGAAGCTGGAGTTAGGAGATACTGGTGTTCTCATTAGGTCTCTGCTGTGTACTTAGCTATTAGCCTGCTCTTGCTAAGCAGCTCTGGACTGTCTTTCAGGCTTTGCTGGTACACAGAATGAGCTGTCAATTCAAAAACCCTTGGCTGTATTTCATGGCCTGGCTATCATTCAGGCACCTCGTAACAGTGAGGATATCAGAAGCAGGCACTCTCCAAGGTATGAGAAGATGGTTGACTTTCAGCACTTTTACATTTTTCTCTTGAGCCTAAAATGAATTTTTCCTTGAAGGAATCTTGGTTCACCCTGGACAGGATCCAAGTGCAGTCCCCAGTGCTACATTGGCATGGCAGCTTGGCCATCCTCTGTAATCCATCTTCTCCTTCCAGCTCCAGCTCTTGAGTGAGGAGATCCTGAGAAAAAGGCTAGGCTGTGGAGGGGACACTCATCTCCCAAGCAACACCTGCTTGGGACAGCACTGCCCCGTGAACATGAACAAGCAAGGTGTGCTGCCATTGTGTCCAGAAGTCAGACTGTGCCACAGGCACAACTGAGGTTTCACGATGCGGGAAAAGAAAGGCAGAAGCAGGCTTGGCTCCATGGGCTTTGTTAAAATGACTCCAAGTTCCAGCCTGCTCCCGTTGTAGCGTGGAAAAGCACTGGCACCATGTTCCCCATGGCAGGGCTTGTCTATACCAGAGCATCCTGGGGGGAACTGGAGAGGTATTTTAATAATCTAAGTATTAGCTGCATCCCCAGTCCCCTCCTTGAGACTGATGCTGGGCACTGAGGCTGAAAATTAATTGCTTACAGGGTTTTAATTTTTTTCATTATTTCTTCTTTTTTCTTCTTTTTATTTGATTCTCATCTCAACTGGATTAAACTTTAAATCAATAGAATATGGGATATACAGCAGAGATTCTGCCAGCTCTCTTCTGCTCTCCTCCACTTCAGTCCCATCCCTGTGGGTCAGCAACAACATTTGCTGCGCACAGCCAAGAGCCTGTGGAGAAAACAAAGCTGGGAAGGGTCCATTTTCTGCTGCTTTGTTTCCAATCCTGCCCAGGAATGGAATAAACTCAAACAGGCACTGTTTCAATCAAGTTAGCTTCTGCTGAGTCAGCTCCATTTAAAACTTGGCCTTTCCAAAAACCCGCAACTCTCGGCCAATCTTGGCCCGGCTAAGATTCCATGGGTAAATATAAAATGAATTAGGAGGCAGGTTTTTAAGATAAAAGATTGCTCTTGGAAGCCAGGGATAATAACAATTCCTCAGGAGAGCACAGAATCTCTTAATCAGTAGCCCCAAGGTGCAGACTCAGCAGCACAGTGGAGGTGGATGGAGCTGCTCATGGACACCTTGGTGGATCCCCCATCCTGGCCACTGGCACAGTGGGGGCACAGCTGGGTTGGAAGGAGGCCCTGTTTTTGTTTTCTTTGTCTCTCTGGTAGCAACAATCCTGTGAGCTGGCTGAAAAACATCTCCAGGCAAGTCTGTGCACTCAGAGCTGGTGATTCAACCCCACTCGATTGTCTGGAGGGGAGAGATTGGTTTCATTGTTGTCTTCAGCAAGGACATTATCAAACAGGTTTCATTTGGATGGTGTCATTTCAACTTGACTGTGGCGTGGCTGGGATGCTCCGCTTCGTTTCTGTTACAATTGACTGACTGAAAGAGATGAGAGGGAAAAGGAAAATCAATTTTGAAGTATTTCTTTACTGCAAGAAAAATAACCCAAAACGTTGACTTTGTGCCCCCAGTCTGCTACCAAATCAAGTTTTGCTATCTTGAATCCTCTCACAAGGCAAAATGTCTGGGGTTTGTGCAGCCAGCTGAAGCAATTGCTGCAGGATGATCTCACTTTGGGCAGTCCAGGACCTCCAGATATCATGGATATCAGCCCTGCCCCAGGACAGCCCCCTCTCCCCAAGGATGTTTGCCAGCCTATCCCCTCTGTGTCTGTAGTGACAGAGCCCCTCCACCTCCCAGGTAACCACTGCCTCGCTCCAGGAGCGTTTTTTGTCCCCTAGTCTAACCTGATTTCTCTTGCTGTAATTTAAGCTGATTATTTCTTGTCCTGTCCACCACGGACATAAAGAACAGATTATTCTCTTCCCCTTAGCTGCAGCCTTTTAAGCACTTGAAAACTGTTATCACATCTCTTCTTCCATCATCTCTTTTAGGCAAAATAACCCAGTTCTTTCAATCTTTCTTTGTAGGTCATGTCTCACAGACCTCTGATCATCCTGTTTGCTCTGTGCTGCCTACAGCAGCGCCACCTCCTTTCTGATAGGAGCTGCCAATACCAAAATCTACTCCAGTGTAGACCTCACCAGTCCTGAACAGATAAGAAAGATGATTTTGTGAGACTCCCAGGCCACGCTGCAGCTCATATATCCCAGGGCCTTGCCTGCCTCTGGATGTGACACGGATACTTTGTTTTCAGCTTGTGACCCACGATAATTCACAGACCTTTCCCTGGGGAGCTATTGCTTGTGGGCTTGGTGTTTCCCATGAGGTTTTGAGGTGAATAGCAAAAGGCAGGAATGGAGCATCTCGAATGAATGTTGTGTTCTCTTGTGTTTTTCAGTCTCTTCCAGGTCCTGATTTTGGTGCGTTCATGCACTCAAAGCACACTTTTGGTCACACTTTTGGCTAGGCTGTGTGGTACTTGGGTTAGATGCTATTTTGTCCATGCTGAAGAAGCTTTATTGATGATCCTTTCAGTTGCTGACTCCCATTGCCTCATAATTTCTAGTGTTTTATCTCTTTTATGCATGTCCTTTTACTGCCTAAGACATGCTTGTGTTCAGCACTGGTTAATCAGAATTTTATGCAAAAAATATGAGATTTTCAATTTTCTGCAGCCAACAGAGCATTGAAAAGCCTGTTTCTATCCCTCAGGAGCTGTTTTTAGAGGGAGCTGAGCCTTTTTTCCATGACTTGACTTTTTTCTAGAAACTGGAGATTTCATTTCAGAAGGACCCTGTAGTGGAAAGCTGAAGGCTGGTCCCTGGGGCTCAAACCTAAAGGGGCTCAGTGCAAGGACTCCAGACGATCCCAGGGGAAGCACTGCCACCATCCAGCCACAGATCCAGTCTCCAATGAATATTTAAATGGTTTATGCCACTTGGAAAAGCCCATGCCCCAGAGATGGGGCAGCACTGATGCTCCTGCTCAGCGGAGCGAAGGAGGGGAAGGAACCCCCCCCCGTGCTGCAGGTGAGCCTGGGCCAGAGCCAACCTGTCAGCAGCCCTGCCTGATTGCCTGTCCTCCTCCCATCCCAGCATCAGCTTTGTTCCCCCGCAGGCAGCAGCGCTGGAAATCCCAGTCATGCAAAAGGTCCCGAGGGGAGGGAAATGCAGGTCACTGCTGGGACAGCCCTTCCAGGCAGGGGAGCCGTGCCAAGGTGCTTGGGCTGTGATAGTAATTATTGTGGACACCTCTGGTAATGGCAGAGCTGGTGCTTCAAGTAAGTGCACAGAGGCAGGAAATGAACCCCATCAATTTTTAAGGTGTCAGCTGTTTCGTGGGGCAGCTGCAGAGATGGGAAGGACTGGGCTCTGTTTCTTACTCAGGTCCTGCCCACAGCTGGCAGCTGGGTGCAGACACATTCCTCCTGTGCCATGGGGTGGGCATGCCTTGCTGCCTGCAGGGAGAGGGCCCTGGGAAGCTGGAAATGGTCCCAGTTCAGTGGGGCTTAACAAGACTGGGTGACAGTGGAATATTCAAACACTCAACTAAAGGGTGTGTTTAAAGTGTGATGGTTTAGATGAGGTCTCTGTGTTGCTGTTTGCAGCCATTCAGTCCATGCTTCCAATGGGTCCCAACTCATCAAAGCACATTTGACTGCAGGCGAGGGCATTTCCACACCAAACCCTTCTCTTGCAGTGGAAGAACCCCTTTTTGTTTAGGACCTGAGTGGTATTTCAAACATTTGGGAAACCGCCCTGTTCCCAGGTCTCTTGTCCCCAGTTCACACAGAATCAGTACAGAGATTGTCACAGAGTGGGTGTTTTTATGGACTGGCTGCTCTCTGCCTTCACAATTCTAATTAAGTTGTATATTTTGGAAGTAAAAACGTCCTTTTTGATTATATTGGTCAGGAAAGCTCTCCAGCATCTCCAAGTGAAGAGCAGGGAAGAGGCAAGTGATCAAAGGCAGGCTGTAATGAGCTGTCAGGGGCAAGCCCAAGGTCAGTGGGGGCAAAAGGGCCGTTGTCAGGCTGGCTCGTGGTGCTCAGCTGCTTCCCTGCTCCTGAAGGCTCCCATCCCCATCACTGCAGCTGAGGATTTGGGTCTGCACTCCCTAAACACAGTCTGATGGGGAGGGACAGTCCCTGCCACATGGGCAGCAATGCTTTAAATACACACAGTGGAGAGGAGGGATGCTCACCTCACTTGAGGGAGGGGACAGACACATGCTGAGACCAACACCCTTTTCCCCACAAGGGTAAGAGCATCTGGTTGCTCTGGAAGAGCTGGAAGCACTGCAGGAGTTGTCTGCTGGGGGAGGCACTGTCTTGGCAGCAGGCAGAGATCTGGGGCACTGATGAGAGGAAATCTAGGGCATCAAAGAGCAGAGATCGGGACAATCAAGGAGAAGAGATCTAGGGCACAGAGGAGCAGAGATGTAGGTAATCAAGGAGCAGAGATCTGGGGCATCAAAGAACAGAGAACGTGGATAATCAAGGGGCAGAGATCTAGGGCATGGAGGAGGAGAGGTCTAGGTAATCAAGGAGTAACAACCTAAGGCATCAAGTGGGGTTGCTGTAGGACATCCAGGAGATGAGATCTGAGGCACTGAGGCAGGAATAATGTCCAGCCCTGACCAGCATTTAATAATCCAGAGTAGAGGGGAACAAACTTCCACAAGAAAGACTGTGCAGCATAGTGAGGGTTGTTCAGCACAGGTGAGCCTCGACTGGCAGCCCCAGGCTCCTCCAAAGAGGAACCATGGAGCTGCTTCAGCCAGCGGGAGGGAGCCTGCCTCCCCATCAGCAGGCAGCAGCAAACATGCTTTGTCTGAAAAACAGAGCCACATTAACAGTTATTGATCTATAACTTTTAACCAATTTCTTTTTTACAATATTGGATTGCGTGCTAATATTAGCTTTTTATGGTCGGCACTCGGCAAACTCCATCAGCGAAAAACAGCTCCTGTGGGCCAATCTGCACCTCCCATTGAGCTGAATGATAGAGGACTGGAACAATATTTTTTGACAGATCAGTTCCTGTTCAGGGTAGCGGTGGCCATTATGCAAATCAAGCTATAAGAAGTTTAAAAGTCTGGAACCATTATATTTCTTTATTTCATTAACATCCATGCAAGCAGGCGAGTTAATACAACAGAATGATCCCATTGCAGGGCTTGCACAAAATGGTCCCCCCATCATTTAACAGGACTGGTGATTTCCCCTGTAGGTGCTCCCAGCAGCTGCACTGGGGCACTGAGGCATTTTTTTGCATCCTGCAGCTGGCATAGGGGTGGGTGACAAATGTCTGTGAGCAGATCAGTGCACAGGAATCCTCTGCCTGAGCTGGCAGATGGCTGGGAGGGCCCTGCTCCTGGCAGCAGGCAGACATCCAGGAGGATGGGGGACAAGTAGAGGATCCATTACGAGTACCTGATTTCCCACTGGTCCTTGGGGATCTCCTCCCCCACCTCAGAGCACCTGCACAAAATCTCTTACGTGGTTTCCCCACCCCTAATTCTCTGCACAGGCCAGGAGAAGCTGCTTGGGCAGAGCTGCCCTGAAGTCACAGAGTGCACAGGGTCAGGTTTACAGAGCAAGGCAGCACAAGAGCACGGTGTTAAGCCCATTTCCTCCAGCTGTGGTGCTGGACACACACATTTTCCCAGCACAACAGCAATGTGAGGAGTTAAGCACTGCTATAATACAGGCATGGTGTTATACAGGGCTGAGATTTGTGCTCCAGCACATGCCCTGACACCCTCCTCTCCATCATATCAGCACCACCACAGCCTTCACAGCCATCCCTATCCTCCCACATAGTCCCCATCTGCACCCCACCAAGGCACAGGGGCATTCACTGAAACAGCTTTGCAGAGGGACACACATCCCACTTTGTGCCCCCTTTGGCTGAGGAACCTCTTTACAAATAGAAAATTAATACACAGTGCAAGGAAATGATGGGGTCCTGGGGCTCAGCCCTTGCATTAGTGCCTTAAGGAAGGAAGTGGGTGATGCCTGGTCACCCAGAGAAGCCAACAGCCCTGTGAGAAGCTGATTCTTTCCCACACCCTCCTCCCACCATGTAACTCCCCCACCAGACAGAGCCACACTCACACTCACACTCACATATTTGCATAAATCTGGAAAATAAAGATCACGGCATGCCACACTAATGGATCCCAGCACTGCAATAGCTCCATTATAAATGGCAATGTCTTGGAGAATTACTGCTAAAGACTCTACCTTTTAGTGTTGAAACTTTTAATTGATTTTAAAATACACAATCAATCACAGTTAATCAAGGAATCATGAAGAAGCTATCGTACGCAAATACGCAAAGACAGCACATAAACTACAATTAATGACCACTTAAACAATGGGGGGAATGAAAATAGGATTATTTGTTAGTGTTTATGGACAGTAATGGATAAAGTAATGAAGCAGTAGCACAGTGGTGTGTAAGAAGCCAAAGTTGATGGTACTAAACACAAGTGGCCATAAGTGACTTTTCAGTGAATGGGTCAATGCACAATTTAGAGCAATCTTTTCCAAGGAAGAAGATGCCTTTTCCCCCTTCTCTAAGCAGCATCATGGCCCTGCAGCTGTTGGTGGAGGTGATCCATCCTGAAGGAAGGATGTAGAAAGTATTTCCTGGGTTCTCACCACAAACCCTGTCTCTGTCCTTAGGCCAGTCAAACCTGTCAGGTGCAGCTTTGCCCCGTGGCAGGGGGACCTGTAGCCCCCCACCAAAAACACCTCTGGGCTATCTTTAGCCAAATGCCCATCTGTCACCTGCCAGGGAGCTGTCTGCAGCTGGACAGCTCTGGCCTTGGTGTCAGGGGGAGGGGTTAAAAACCCAGCTGGGTGCCCTGTCCCATCCTTGGAGAGCCAATTCTCTGTGTCTCATGGTGGCAAGCAGCCTGATGGGCCAGAGAAGGGTGAGCAAAGCAAGGGCTGGGGGTTATTTTAACCTGAGTCAAGGACGGTGAGCTCGGGCAGGGCAAAGGAGGTAAATTCCATGGAGGCATCTTGAGGCCCCTGAGGTCTGTCCTTGCCCACAGCTCCAGGTGGTCTGTCCAGGATTTAGTACAAAAGACTATTTTGTCTAAGCTGGCTTTATTCACACCCACGTAGCAGGAGCCTTGCAAGCCCAGAGCCAGGCACTGACACAATCCCACCTGGGCTGCCTGCAGACCCAGTTTGCTCTTTGCTGTGCTGGATCAAGACCTTCCTGTGCCTCCAAGCAATGCCTGCTGTCCCCAGGGACAGTCAGAGGCCTGGGGATGTGGCATTCAGACAGGGAGCAGTGGCAAAGCCCCATAAAACAGCCCTTGCCTTCCTGCTGTGCAGTTTGCAGCTTTGCAACCAGAGCTGTTTAGTTTTCTAAATTAATAAGCAGCACCCAGATCCCCACTCCTCCCTGCCTGGCTCATGGTGCAACGGGGAGGCAGTGATGAAACAACTCCTGGTGAGGAGAAGGGGAGAGTCCAGAAAAAAGCTTGTTCTGTTGCACCATTCCCTGGAAGGCCAGTGCCACCAAACTCCAAAAGACACCACCAGCACAATCCATGTGCTGGTGTCCCTGTAGAAAGGTGGAGACTGAGTTCCTCTTTCCCTCGTGGGGCAGGGGTGTGGGGGTGTTCTTGTGCTCAGACCTTTCTGCAGTGAGGTGGGGGTCTCATGCTTGACCGAGGGCTGCTTTTAGCACTGGACTTAAACTGCTGTTAGTCATCTCAAATCTCTGAAAATGAGCTGGCAGCAGGTCAGCCCCCATAACCACATCTTCCCTGGGGCTTTGGTGGGGGCTGAGGATGCTGCAACCCCTCTCTGCCAGCCCTGCCTGCCAGCAGCCTCCCTTCCCACAGTGCTTGTGCTCGCTCGCATGGATCAATGTCTTCCTCTCCTCCACCGTCTCTTTTATTGCCTTGCAAGTTGGCCCCAGGATGTTTTATCACACCACAGCACATAATACAAATGAAAAACAAAGGGGAAAAGTTTGAATCATTTTTTTAATATATTCATCCCTGTGCTGGGGAACAATGATCCATCTGATTAAATCCGCATGCTGGAGTTTATTAAACCAGGTTGGCCTCTCGCTTTCTCTCTCCTTTAGGCAGGGACAGGCTCATTAAAATGAACATGCTCTGCTCCCTCCCCGGTGCAATCCTGCTTCACACAGTCCCTGTGCTGCTGCTATCTCAGAGACATCACCAGCAGCTGATGAATTGGGCTCTGCAGCTCAGTTTTCCCTGGCAGCAGCACAGCAGCTGAGCCGTGGTGTGGCTTTTTGGCAAAGGGCAGGAGGTGCCTTCAGCCTGATGGCTCCAGGGAACACACATCCAAGGAAAGGCCCCTTAAAATTGGAGGGAGTGGGGGCACAGGGTCTGATCACCTCACTCTAGCCCTGCCCCAGCACCTGATAGATCATTTACCTCCTCCTGGGCTCTGTAAAATGGGTTTCATGGGCACTGCTTCCCCATTAGGGTAATTAATGGCTATAAAGCACTTTGGATCCTGCACTAAGAATAAACCCATCAGCAATGACAAGGTGACAACTGGGCATCTAAGACACTCTCTGCCTGGGACCAGGTCCCTGTGTAGGCTCCTAAGTCTGCCAGCAGTTGCTGTCCCTGCGGCTCCAACTCTCCTTGGGCTACCTCAGGAGGGTCCCAGCCCACCCAGTCACCCTCACCAGGAGGCATTTCCAGCAGCCTGGTATTTGCTGCAGCTCTTCTTCTTCCTCAGTGGCCCTTCAGAGGCAACCTAAGTCTGTTCCACCCTGGCAATAACAGTGGCTTAGGCCCTGTAATCCCTCCTTTACTTGACTTTGGGTTATTTTGAGCAGGAGATTAAAGGAGATTATCTGCATCACCTGAGATGCTGCACTTGCTGTCTCTACCCCCTTTCCTCCATCCCCAGGGGCTCACCCAGGCCCAGGCAAATAAACCCCTCCCTTCTTCCCATATCCTCTGCCACTCTCTTGTCTGGGGACAGCTGTCTGTCCACAGGGTGCTGCCATGTGGTGGTCTATCATCAGCCTTGCTTCCTAGATCCATTTTTTCACCTGGCTACCCATGTGGCCTCCTGAGCCACGTCCAGAGATGCTCTTCAGGAGGGGGAGACAAAGGAGGGCACCCCAGCACAGTGTAGCACTAATTGGGATTAGTTCTTGAGGCTTCTTGAGGAGGAGGTGGCAGCAGAGAGGATAAAGAAAGTCCTCCTTTGGGCACTCGAGGCTTGGCAGGGTGTGCTGGGTTCAACAGCAGACATTTACTGCCACAGCCAGAGGATGGAGGATTGGCTGTTTGGGACATCCCATACTATTTTTTAAAAAAATCCAAATAACACAGGAAAAGCATTGAAAAATGTCCTGCCATGGTCAGGGAGCTCCTTTCCATGTTCTGGAGAGCACGTGCTGCTCTCCAGCCCACAACAGCTTGGATTCAGCAAGACACTTGGTGCTGGTTTGAGTTCCTCCCGAACCCTTGCTGAAATCAGCAGCTTTATTAAATGAAGGTCTGAACAGGCAGAGCTATGAGCAGTGACCAGAAATGTTAATTTACCTTCCTTTGTGACTGAGAGATGCTCAAACATCCCAGTGGGGGGGAGCAGGTACAGAGAAGCAATTGTTCCCCTGGGAAGCAAAGTCCCACACACGGCATCGCACCAGCGTGTGACCTGTGCACACATCCACAGCGAGCTCACACCTTCACAGGCTGTTTTTCCTCATTTCAGACTCCACCAGCCTAGAATCCATCTGCCACCCTGGAAATTAATAGCAATCATTAAACAAAAAAGAGCTGGCAAAAAGAAGCCTGAGGTGAAAAGCAGCTATTTCTGCCAGAAAAAAAATTAAAACTATTTAGACATACAGAAAGTCATTTATTACTGTGAAGTCCTCCCTCCACCTGGGGTTTAAATCTCATTACAGTTTGTCCAAAACAGATGTTACCCTTTTAGCAGTAGATTATTAACAATAAACTCCAATCCTCCAAAGAGGGTAGGTGTTTTGGGTTCACTTGCTTTTTCGGCTTGGGTAACCTCCACAGGAAATGTTTATGAAAAGGATGGGCAATCCAAACACTGGCACAGCTCCCTGCTCCTGTTGTCTTGGACTCCAAAGTTTCTTTCCACTCTCCATATCTTCTGGACAAGCAGGGAAACACAGAGGCCCAGAGAGTGGCCACAGAGCTTGCTGAGGAGCAGACAGGATGCTGAGGAAGGGCTCACACCCCAGTAGCTCCCACCATCCCTTTGGCACTGACCATGTTCCCAGAAAAAAACAGTTTATACTGTAGTCTGGCACATGCATAACCCATTTTTTTCCAAGCTTCTCTGCATCTGGCCACACACTTTTGGGTAGAAGGCTGTTTGGTGGAGCTTTAGGCGTGCTGGCACCATAAAGGAAACCCAGTGTCCCTCATAGCTGTGGCTGAGATTCCTCTAAGGGCAGAGATGGGCTTTGCTTGTTCCCAGCAGTGCATGGGAATACTCCAGTGGGAAATCAGCTGGTCTTGAGAGAAACACTGCCTGGCACCATGTTTAACCAGCCAAGCCCACAGTGGAGTGTCTTTCCTCAGTTTAGATTTAGCATAATAAAGATCCCTACTCAGGAATCTAGGAGCCTTTTAATCATGCTGTAAACATAATCAGATGAGACATTAATATCAGCTCCAAACATATATGGCCATCTGGCTGCCCAGCCATCTCCCTGACCATCTCAGGTAGCAGGAAGCACATTCCCAGTGTTCTCCAGAGACACTGCTAAATGGATGTTCTCACAATGGCTCTCAGCACTCCTGCAAAGGCAGGGAGAACCAGTGATTTTGGGACTACTGATGGTGAAGCCAGTACCAGCATCTCAGGGCTGCCTCAGAAAACACTTTTTGCTATCAGTACAATTTTTCCTGCACCTCGAGGGAAGCATCAAGAGCTCTCCTGGGCCGTGTATGTATGTGAGTGCTTATTGCTGGATGAGAATCTTTTCCTCAGCACAGCACAACTCAGGCCTTCAGGCTTTCCAGCTTATACCCAATCCCTTCATGGAGCCCTGAGGGGCCCAAGGGGAGCCCCAAGAAAGCAGTGTGCTCATCTCCCTGCTGGTGCAGGGTATTCTTGGGATGAATCTGTTGCACATCCATTCACGTTGTGTCAAAGGCATGATGGAATAACTGCAGGGGCTGTGCTGGTGGGAAGAAAAGACTGTAATTCATGGCTGAAATTAAGCCATTAAAGAGCAGCTGAGGTGAATAAACACACACAACCATGTTGTGGACTCTGCCCTCTGCCAGAGGGTGCAGTCCCTGCTGTCTCACATCCCTGTGCCTCCTCATGTGCTAATCTGCACCAGCCCTTCATCCTCTCACCTCCATCCCAGACCCAGCTGGAGCACAGACCAGGCAACATCCAGGCCACCACTACTAGGCTGAGACCACTGACCCACCTCCCAAATATCCAAATAAATGGGTATTTGTTTGTAGCCTGGGTATCTGAGCCGTGAGGAGTGTCCTATAAAAAAAAAAAGGTGAGTGCATATTTCCACTGCTGAAACAACAGCCCCACAGCCTGGTAAACTATTTTTCTGTAGAAGCACAGCATCTGTTTGGGTTAAAGGGGCAGGGTTGGAAATGCTCATGAGGACCTGAGTTGACCTAAGGAAGGGTCTCCTGCAAGAGTGGACAAACCTGAGCTGCTCCAGCAGAGCCACCTGCAGGAGCAGGGCTGTGATGGGTGAGCTGTACGTGGAAGGTGGTCATGCTTGGTTTCCTCTGCAATGCTGTTATCCTGAATAAACATTAGATTGGTTTTGGAGGGCTGCCCAGATGATCATTAACCTTCTCCTGGCCCATGACAAGAAGCCAGCCTGCAGCACTGAGCTAAAATTAGGCTTGTAGGGCACTGGGGCTTGCCAGATATAGCAATATCTGGGCAGAAACCCCCTTCAGAAAGTGGACAGCCAGAGGGTCCAGCCTTAAGCTGGGCTCCTCCTGCTCCAGAGGACAAGAGCTACATCATTAAAATCACCAGATAACTTGGATTGGAAGAGACATCTGAAAGTCTCCAAGCAGAAAAGCAGGACCAGGTTCCAAGGTGAGCGAGTCAGTCAGAGGTTAGCAGAGGTATTTGCTCACAGCACAGACATAACAATTGCTGTGTGCAGGACATGTGCTGATGGAAAGGTGAATTCTGTTCTGCCTACCCAGAGATCACAGATCATTACCATGAAGTCCTTCATGAGCTGTGCATTTCCTTGTCCATCTCTCAACAGTCAGCATTACAGCCCACCTAGAAACTGTGATGTTGCACTGGCCAGAGACCTCTTCACAGGGAAAGGGCAGGACAGAGGGAGGAGCATTCCTCTGCAAATAAAACCATTTGAAAAATCAGAGCAAACAAGACACTTGCACCTCTAAAAATAATTCCTAACAAACTCACCATTTCACAGATCCATCACCAGATTTTCCCATGTGTAAAAGTGGTTTTTCCCATTTGGGAGGCAAAGGGTTGTGCAGGCTTCCTGCAAAAATAAATTAATGAATGAAAGCAGTAAAACCCTTTTCCAAAGAGCAGCAGAGATCTGAGTGAGGATGACAATGCAGGGGAGACAGGGCTCAGCTCAGACTGTCCCTGCTGAGGGGCACCAGCAGCTCCACTTCTCAGCGTGGGGCTGGCTCCCTGCATTGCATCAGTGCTGGGAAAACATCCTTTGATCTTCAGCACTATTTACAGGGGAGAATGGGAGTCTTGCTTCCACACCAGACCTCTGCTTTTCCCCAGCCTACCATCAGCATAACCATCCCATAATGAATCTGTGACTCAGACTGATCATTTCTAAGGAAAAGTCCCATCAAGCAAGTATTGGAGAAGCTTTCTCCCATGGAAACACATCTTTGTTATTGCTAGGGTCGTACCTGGTCAGAGCTCTTACTTCTCTACATCCCCTAAAAACTTTCTTCTCCTCACTTTCCTCAGACTCTGCCCCTCTCATCACATTCCTCAGCTCCTTGAGGGCTCAGCTGCACTGTCAGGGGCTGGAGCTGGCGTTCCATCGCTGCTCGTGCCGATGTTTTGGAAGGCTGGTTTAATGCACAGGTACCCCAGCTGGGCTTAAGAGGTTGCTCACCAAGAAGATCATTTATGCATTTACTTAAACTCAGCAGAGGCTTCTGCTCAGCAGCCCACAGCAGCGTGAGATAGGGTTGTCATCTCAACAGACCCTGGAAACCAAGCAGCATGAGATGGATGTAAATGACTTCAGACTGCAGCTGAGTAACAGCAGAATAGCCTTATTTTCTGAAATCCCAAGAGTTTGTCTTGAAAATGTTGTCGTTTTAAATCAGAATTTATCTTGCCATGGAAAAAAGGGTTCTTAAAAATGTTTGTGCAAGCAGGTTTGTTCTGGCCATTCCCAGGCTGCAGCTCTGGCCTCATCCTGGCTTTTGGGGGCACAGTGGCTTTGAACTAGGGCTCCCCTCAGACACTACAGCACACAAGTTTACTGATAAATGAAATGGGATTGATTATCAGCTTCCAATAAAGATCATAACTTTTTCAATCAAGCTTAAAATAGGAATGAGCCAAGGAAAGATTGGCCCCAGCACCATACAGAGCCCATGAGTGTTGACACACTGGTAATATTAATGTCCCTGTATAGAGACCAAGCGTGTCATTTCTCTTTGTTTCTCCCAGTGTCTCCCAGAAAAGTTACCTCTTTGCTATCCCTCCCACCTGGATACTTGTTACACAGTCTGTGACCTCCCAGAGTCTCTCTAAAAGCTCTCCTGGATGCAATGCCGAGCACTCCTTTCTCAGCCTCCCCTTCACCTCTCTGCTTCATCCTTCTTAATCTCTCCTCAAACCTCAGTGGAAAATATATCTCTTCTCCCTTGCCTGTTTTTCTTAAATAATAAATAATAGCAGGAGAGAGAGTAGAATTGACTGGAGAACTCTATTATCTAACACAGGGAGGCATTTGGAAATTAGGCTGGGATGCACAAAACACTGCCTAAACCCTGTCAGTGAAGGGTATTAGGACCAGGACAACTGGATATAAAATGAACTTGAATTTTACAGGCCTGAGCATCATTGTTATTCAGGGAGGTCATGATTCTCACCAACATCACCCAGCAGGAGTCATGGACCAAAGACCAGGGATATGAATGAGGGGAAAACCTGCCTGGAAGCCTCCTTGCCCCACCTGACATTTACAGGATGGACATTAACTATTTATGGGTGATTTCATCACTATTAAAGGTTTTATCTGCCATCTTGGAGCTGCCTCCCCAGATTATCTTACACATAATGTAGAGCCAAGGTTCGCTTTAAAATCTGGTTCCTGGTAGCCAAATTTTCCCTCCCCACCTCTTTAGGTGACTAAACACTCGTTTTGTAATGTACCACTCCCATTTTCCTCTGGCTCTCTTTGTAGTGGGGATCATGTTTTGATCAAACAGCCCAAGTGGCTGTGAAAAGGGATCTAAGAGAAGCTGGAGATGGAGCAGCTAGGGAAAGGGAAGTTATGGAGGTGCAGGAATGCCAGGGAGAGGAGCACTGCTGTNGGGGGAAAAAAAAGTTTTGTTTCATTTTGGTTTTTTAAAAAAATATAAGAAAAAAGAAAAAATTGAATATAAAATGAAAATGAAAGAGCGGGCAGAGAGCTGAGGTCTGGCATTTCCCAATATTGCATTGCATGAGTCCCTATTCCGTGATTTTGTGGATTCTTTGTGAACAGTTTGTGTTCTTCCTTCCTTCCCTTCCAAAATCAACAGCAACAAAAACAGCAACAAAAACCAAAAAGAGACCAGAAGGAGCTCCATCTTTTGGGCTGTTTTTGCAAACGGAGTCTTCCAATTTAGACTTTCACCCGGTTGAAGGCCCGTTCACATTTTCACTCACTAAAAGGTTTTACCACACATTGCATTGTAAACCGAAGTCGTTAATTGTACAGAGAAAATTTCTATATTTGCAATGTTTGCTGTATAATGAGAAAGAGAGAGGAGAAAAAAAATGATACTACATCTACTAAAAAGAAATATATATATATCTATATTCACCTGTTTGTACCAGGTTTTAATCATGGATTTTAGAGAAAGAGATGGAGTTTTGTTTGAAGGAGTTTTTTGTTGGTTGGTTGGTTGGTTGGTTGATGGGATGTCTTTTGGAGGGGGGAGCGTTTGGATTTCTAAGTGTTTGGTTTTGATTTCTTCCACCAATTGTCTGTGTCCAACTTCTCATCACTTCCAAGTGCATTGAAGAAAAAAGAGGCACCTACCCAGGAAAATAGAATCCCTCACCTTATTCCAGGTGGGAGACCGTCACCACCAGGAACTGGGAAGGGGTTGAGAAGTGAAGGGCTCTTGGCTAAGCAGGTGCCACCATGCAATGGGATCTCTCCTGCAAATTAAAAGGTGTTGGTCTCTACCCCTAAACAGATGTAACTGGGGAGTGGTGGTTGGGACCAGCCACTGAGGTGGGGATTATCTCCCCAGTTTCAAGTCAGGGAGCTGGTGATGAGTTAGAGCACAAAGCCTCTTGATGCTCTGCAGAGAGGGAGAGAACGGAGGGGTGATTTTGCTTTTGAGGTAAAAGACACTCAGCATTTATAGCTTGCTCATAATGAGACACCCTGGGGAGCCCCTGAGCATCCCATGGCACTCTGAGACTGGAAGGGAAGGTGAAGGCTCTCTGTCCATGGGTCCACCCAAGCAGTCACCCAACAGTCACCAACACCAGTCCAAGACTCCACAGCTTTTTCCTCATCTCTAAAATACTCATATGGGGTCAGAAGGGAGGTGTTGAGGCCATGAAGGCACTCCCAGGCCACACTGGTAGCCAAAGGACAGAACTTTGTCCTGATCAGCTCCAGCTGAGTCACAAGCCCCTATGTCTCACCCACCGCATGGCCAACAAAAAGTGAGGGCTTCCTGAGGGTCTGAGAGCTGCCCTGCTCCCAGGTGAGGGTGTGGGAGCCCAGGGGGCCAGCACAGTGAGGTGCTAAGCTCCCCCAGTGCAGCCCTGTAAGGCCCTGCTGCTTGCCAGAGTTCTTTCCCTTGCATCCTGTTCACAAGTCACTTTGGATGGACATCCTGAGTCCTGATGGATGAGCACTAGGGCCCAGGAGCAAACCACATCCCATCCTGTTATTTCAGTATTTCAAAGCAATTTTGACAGGTATTCCTGCAAAAGGTTGTGCTTGTTCAGAAAGGAGCTGAGCCAGGAAGACACAGAGCAGGCTGGGAAGTGCATGAGTTCATTCCCTGTGGTTATTTGTGTGGACAACAAACCATTAGCAGATTTCATAATAAATGCAGGTAATTTCTCCAGGAATGCATTCACTCTGCCTGATCAAAGGCACATTCCTCCACCTCCTCCAGGTGCCCCAGATGCTGCCCTCAGCATGCAGCTTCTCAGGGATGTTTCTTGTCACCAGGCAGTGAACAGGACTTGGGGGGGAGGAAGTTGAGGGTCACCCCTCTCTTGTTTAGTACCACCGTGGCAGGTTGTTCCCCAAACCTCAGCTGTAGCACCTGGACCAAAGCAAACTCTTCAACTGAAACAGCCTTGAGTTTCAGTGCCTCCTCACGGGACCATAGAATGGTTTGGGTTGGAAGGGACCTTAAAAATCATCATCATTTAGTTCCAACTTCCCAGCCATGGGCAGAGATGCCACCCACAAAATCAGGTTCCTAAAGGTCCCATCCAGGAGAAATAAGAGTTGGTCAGCAAGGATGGATGATGGAAACAGTAGTGGGGCCTCCCTGGCACTGTTTCATGATCTCACAGGTTTCCTTACCAAGAGGCTGGGGTGGTCTAAAGTGGTGGCAGCTCATGGGTTAATTTGGGCTGAGATGCTCCAGTCACTGATAGACACCCCAAGAACTTTCTCAGTTGATCCCTGCTTTGAGACCATTCCCACACCAGTTTGGAAATGGCATCATGATCATCTCCACAGAACTGGGAGCAATGGCCCAGCCAGTGGAGTGTGAGGCCTCACTGTGGAGGCAGCAGCCAGCTCAGCTCTTCAGCTGGGGCCACTCATTTTGCTCCTCTGCCTCCGTTTCCTCCTCTGCAAGTGCTTCCTTGTGGCATTGAGGGCACAGGCTGGCTGGGGAGGCTCAATTAATTAATTGCCTGTCTGTGAAGCCCATTTAGCTCCTAGAATAAAAGCTGCTATCGAAATGAGAAGCTGTTAGTGGTGTAAAACAGCAGGGGCAGATGAAATCAATGCCTGATTCTGTTTTCACACCAGGATTTCACTGGTCATAAACCAGCAGAGACCAACACAGGGATGTGATACAGCAGCGTTGGCCTTTCTAAATTAAACACTTCCCACATGCAAACTGTCTGCAACTGGAGAAAAGGAGGATTAGAAAAAGTCTCCAGGCCCATGAATCTCCAAGGTATCTCTAAGGCATCACCCTGTACCCCATTGCTGGGGGAT
>VZTZ01047416.1:743840-831659 GCA_013400955.1 Drymodes brunneopygia | reverse complement strand
TCCCTATTCCGTGATTTTGTGGATTCTTTGTGAACAGTTTGTGTTCTTCCTTCCTTCCCTTCCAAAATCAACAGCAACAAAAACAGCAACAAAAACCAAAAAGAGACCAGAAGGAGCTCCATCTTTTGGGCTGTTTTTGCAAACGGAGTCTTCCAATTTAGACTTTCACCCGGTTGAAGGCCCGTTCACATTTTCACTCACTAAAAGGTTTTACCACACATTGCATTGTAAACCGAAGTCGTTAATTGTACAGAGAAAATTTCTATATTTGCAATGTTTGCTGTATAATGAGAAAGAGAGAGGAGAAAAAAAATGATACTACATCTACTAAAAAGAAATATATATATATCTATATTCACCTGTTTGTACCAGGTTTTAATCATGGATTTTAGAGAAAGAGATGGAGTTTTGTTTGAAGGAGTTTTTTGTTGGTTGGTTGGTTGGTTGGTTGATGGGATGTCTTTTGGAGGGGGGAGCGTTTGGATTTCTAAGTGTTTGGTTTTGATTTCTTCCACCAATTGTCTGTGTCCAACTTCTCATCACTTCCAAGTGCATTGAAGAAAAAAGAGGCACCTACCCAGGAAAATAGAATCCCTCACCTTATTCCAGGTGGGAGACCGTCACCACCAGGAACTGGGAAGGGGTTGAGAAGTGAAGGGCTCTTGGCTAAGCAGGTGCCACCATGCAATGGGATCTCTCCTGCAAATTAAAAGGTGTTGGTCTCTACCCCTAAACAGATGTAACTGGGGAGTGGTGGTTGGGACCAGCCACTGAGGTGGGGATTATCTCCCCAGTTTCAAGTCAGGGAGCTGGTGATGAGTTAGAGCACAAAGCCTCTTGATGCTCTGCAGAGAGGGAGAGAACGGAGGGGTGATTTTGCTTTTGAGGTAAAAGACACTCAGCATTTATAGCTTGCTCATAATGAGACACCCTGGGGAGCCCCTGAGCATCCCATGGCACTCTGAGACTGGAAGGGAAGGTGAAGGCTCTCTGTCCATGGGTCCACCCAAGCAGTCACCCAACAGTCACCAACACCAGTCCAAGACTCCACAGCTTTTTCCTCATCTCTAAAATACTCATATGGGGTCAGAAGGGAGGTGTTGAGGCCATGAAGGCACTCCCAGGCCACACTGGTAGCCAAAGGACAGAACTTTGTCCTGATCAGCTCCAGCTGAGTCACAAGCCCCTATGTCTCACCCACCGCATGGCCAACAAAAAGTGAGGGCTTCCTGAGGGTCTGAGAGCTGCCCTGCTCCCAGGTGAGGGTGTGGGAGCCCAGGGGGCCAGCACAGTGAGGTGCTAAGCTCCCCCAGTGCAGCCCTGTAAGGCCCTGCTGCTTGCCAGAGTTCTTTCCCTTGCATCCTGTTCACAAGTCACTTTGGATGGACATCCTGAGTCCTGATGGATGAGCACTAGGGCCCAGGAGCAAACCACATCCCATCCTGTTATTTCAGTATTTCAAAGCAATTTTGACAGGTATTCCTGCAAAAGGTTGTGCTTGTTCAGAAAGGAGCTGAGCCAGGAAGACACAGAGCAGGCTGGGAAGTGCATGAGTTCATTCCCTGTGGTTATTTGTGTGGACAACAAACCATTAGCAGATTTCATAATAAATGCAGGTAATTTCTCCAGGAATGCATTCACTCTGCCTGATCAAAGGCACATTCCTCCACCTCCTCCAGGTGCCCCAGATGCTGCCCTCAGCATGCAGCTTCTCAGGGATGTTTCTTGTCACCAGGCAGTGAACAGGACTTGGGGGGGAGGAAGTTGAGGGTCACCCCTCTCTTGTTTAGTACCACCGTGGCAGGTTGTTCCCCAAACCTCAGCTGTAGCACCTGGACCAAAGCAAACTCTTCAACTGAAACAGCCTTGAGTTTCAGTGCCTCCTCACGGGACCATAGAATGGTTTGGGTTGGAAGGGACCTTAAAAATCATCATCATTTAGTTCCAACTTCCCAGCCATGGGCAGAGATGCCACCCACAAAATCAGGTTCCTAAAGGTCCCATCCAGGAGAAATAAGAGTTGGTCAGCAAGGATGGATGATGGAAACAGTAGTGGGGCCTCCCTGGCACTGTTTCATGATCTCACAGGTTTCCTTACCAAGAGGCTGGGGTGGTCTAAAGTGGTGGCAGCTCATGGGTTAATTTGGGCTGAGATGCTCCAGTCACTGATAGACACCCCAAGAACTTTCTCAGTTGATCCCTGCTTTGAGACCATTCCCACACCAGTTTGGAAATGGCATCATGATCATCTCCACAGAACTGGGAGCAATGGCCCAGCCAGTGGAGTGTGAGGCCTCACTGTGGAGGCAGCAGCCAGCTCAGCTCTTCAGCTGGGGCCACTCATTTTGCTCCTCTGCCTCCGTTTCCTCCTCTGCAAGTGCTTCCTTGTGGCATTGAGGGCACAGGCTGGCTGGGGAGGCTCAATTAATTAATTGCCTGTCTGTGAAGCCCATTTAGCTCCTAGAATAAAAGCTGCTATCGAAATGAGAAGCTGTTAGTGGTGTAAAACAGCAGGGGCAGATGAAATCAATGCCTGATTCTGTTTTCACACCAGGATTTCACTGGTCATAAACCAGCAGAGACCAACACAGGGATGTGATACAGCAGCGTTGGCCTTTCTAAATTAAACACTTCCCACATGCAAACTGTCTGCAACTGGAGAAAAGGAGGATTAGAAAAAGTCTCCAGGCCCATGAATCTCCAAGGTATCTCTAAGGCATCACCCTGTACCCCATTGCTGGGGGATCACCTCAGCTCTCCAGATGGCTCCTGGGCTGCTGAGCACCTTCCAGCCCCTTGCCCTCCCTCCAAAGCAAGGTGCAGTCCTGGCAGCTGTGGTCCACATCCCTTGGCAGGAGATGCCATAAAATGAGCTGTGAAAAAAGCCAGACAAGAAAAAGGAAGAGGTCCCACTGTCCCCAGGGCCACCTCCACATGGATGAGCTCCAGGGATGCCTCTGCACAGGGCTTGGAGAGCTCTGTCCACAGCATCTTCCATCCCTCCAAGGCAGCTGCTGTACAGACCCCTCTGAGGACAGGGGGGGATTTGATCACCTGTGACCTGCTGGGTGTTTTTGTTCTTTGTTTTGTCTCCTGTTCAACCACCAAAGCTCTCAAGCTGCTTCTGCAAAGAGAAGTGGTACCTTGTCCAGCCAGGCTGCTCCTGCTGCCCCAGACTCATCCAAAGGAAGAGGGCTCCCCACCAAGCCGAAAGGAGAGGGCACAGGAAAGGCATGTTGGAGTGAAGAGGAGGGGAGGCTGGGGGGAAAAAAAATTCACAGTTCCCTGCAGTACAGTCACAGCCCTAGGGCCTCGTGGAAATGCATTTGCTGATGCCCTTTCTGTATCCACAAAATTGCTGTTACCTCAACAACCTGTCTTCAAGGGCAAAACCAAGGCAGCACTGAAAATTCCCTCCCTGATCCCTGTCCCAGCACCCCAGCAAGGACAGCTTTTAGTTAGAGAGTAAATCCGAGCCCACATTACCCTTGGCCCAATCCTCCCTCTGGCCCAGAGTCAGCAAAGGACCCTGCCACGTGTTACAAAGCCTGTGTGACATCTAGAGCATGGATATTATTTAAAAACCTGCAAATTAGGACAGAAACATCCCTTTATATAGACATGCACCATTTAAGCCCAGCATTCCTGAGGGCACCTGCCAGCCCTGGTGTGCACACCGGGTGTGCCCATCTGTTCCAGAGCATGGCCTGTGGGAAGGGCTGTGCTCTCAGACAGGAACGTGGAGCAGCACAGGGTGGCAGTGGTGGCAGGCACTGCCTGCCCAGCCACCTCTCCGATGCAGCAAGGCACTGAGAGGGGAGCTGGGGGCTGTCTTCTTCTTCAGAGCTGATGGGTGTTGGAGGTGTGAACTGCCCCCCTGCCTGCCCAGCATTTGGGCCTCCTAATGGCTTCAGCTGAGTTTGCCATGAAACCGGGTGCAGATCCTGCGGGAGGGATCCCTGAGGGGGCCCTAAGAAGGGAAGGTGCTCCCATGCAGAACAGACAACAGCCAGACTTCATTGGTGCTGCCCAAATCAAGCCAGTGACTTGCAGTGCTTCCTGGGTGCTGGCACCTTTCCTAGGGCTGCCAGGGAGCCTTCTTTCTTCCAGCCCCGTTGATGCTGATGGATCAGCCCATGCATCAACACCTGGGTGATGCCCAGGGCCGCTGGAGAGCCAGAGGCACAGCAGAGGCCCCGGGCTCCTGCATGTTCCCTCACTCCCAGCAACCTCAGCCAGCTCCCCTCCAAATGCTCTCCTCTGCCCATTTGTGAGGTCAGTTCTTCCCTGAGTCAGGGCTGGGGCTTGGCGAACCAAGAGCTCCGTTGCCCGAGAGCCCCAAACCCATCCCGGTGTTGGATGTGGTTCTGCAGAGACCGGGAGCAGTGACACACCCCCCTGGCCAGGCGCCGGCTGCAGCCCGGCTGCCTGTCGGGCTGTGGAGCAATAAATCATCTCGCCGGCAGGAGAAGGGGTCAGCAGGGGTGGAGGACAGTGCGGTGGAGGTGGCATCACCGCACGGATCCTTCGGGCGAGGAGGGGTCCGGGCAGGCAGCGGAGGATGCGGCTGGAGCGGACCCAGGAGCGCGGATCGATGAGGGGGATTGAAGCCAGCGCGCACTGCGTTGGGCTATTTTTAGCGCAGCCAGCAGAGCAGGAATTTGGGAGCCCAAGTCAGAATTTATTTGCATCTGTGAGCGCTCGTCAGGGGGAGGACCAACAACAACACCCGGCCCGGGTGCAGCAGTGCCCAACTCTGCGTTTTGGGACCTGCTCACCTTGGCTTCAGCCCCTCTTCGGTGCACAGCGTGTCCCTCTCCTCTGCAGTGCCCTTTGGGGACAGTGCCAGTCCCCCAAAGCTTGGAGCTGTGAGCACGTGGATGCACATGGACACAGCAGAGGAGAGGAGAGGGGATGGACTTCAGGGGATGAAGAGTTTATTTGGGAAAAGCACTGATCCTACCTTAAATGTGTAGGGTGTGTGGGCAGGTCCTGTAGCATGGCTGCAGCACTGCCATGGCCAGGCAGGTGTGGACTTCGGAGGTGCCCCAGCCTCTCCTCCAGCTCCTCTCTCCCCATTTCCTCACCACAGCCTTCCCACCATGGGCCCTGGGTCAGTTTTTCTAAGTGTTCTGAGATGAAATTGTTCTCCAGAGAGAGGAGTACAGCACATTTCCTTTCCTTCACCTCTGACCCCCTGATGCCAGTGGTGCCCAAGGCACTGAAGGTGCTGGTGGGCATGGCCAGAGCTGCTGGAGAATCCAACTCAACTCCTTGGCTTGGAGCAGTGACTTTGGCTTCACCTGAATTTACTTAGGTTCCAATTTTTCACATCTCTGTGTCACAGCGTCTGTTTTACCCCTCTCAGGCAGCTCACCAGCACCACCAGAAGGGTGGTAGAGATTATACGAATGCTGCCTTGAGAGTTTTGCTCCTTCCCACGTTCCCCCCCTGCCCAGAACTTAATGGAGGGAAACCATCTGATCCAGAGTGAAGCCAGTTTTCTGGACTCAGTTTCCTCTGAGCAAGGGATGAGAAGACAGAGAAGTACCAGGGATGTGGATTTTCATCACGTGGGGAGTAGCTAAGCAGGATGTCAGTTTTTACTTTAATTTTTCTGCCCTTTCTTTGGTTCAAATTGGACACGGACATGCCCATTTCCATCCCTCTGCAACCTCCCTGTCCCTGCAGAGTAACCAGAGGAGCCTGTCAAGTCTCCAGGTCTGTGTGTGTGTGCCTTTTCAATAATTCAGTGGGAATGTTAATCACAGGGCTGTGCTGTTGTTCCTGGACGAGCAGATCACTTCTCACATCCCACCAACATCTGTTTTTTCACACTCAGCTCAGCTGTCTGGCAATAGCCATTTGCTGCTCACCTTTACTTGCCTTGCCATTAAAGAGCTCATTAATGCACTCCGTCCTTGCTTTCTTTGGGATGAGAAGATTTCCATTTCTGTCTTTTATCAGCTTTCATACAGCGTATAACCTGTCCTCCCTTCCCCATGCAATGCCCTTTTCTAATGAGCTCCTCTCTCCTGGTCCATCTCATCCATTAAGATCTGAGTGCTGTCCCCTGCATTGTCTTGCTCATCTCCTGGGCTCTGCTCTGGCTCTGTCACATTCCTCAGATTTTTCAGCTGTGAAAGGAAACAATCAGCTCCACATCCAACATCCACATGTCCTCCCACCCCACTCGCCTTCCTAGCAGCCCTCCCGTCTGGCTCATCCCACCACAGCACCCAGCCTTGACAGACTCCTCCATCCTTGCAGAACCCCCTGGCTGGCTTGACCTGCAGAATTGTGATGGAAAGCCTCACTTTGTGTGTGGTGCCTGCAGCTTGTCTCTGCTGGGGGCCTCTTAAATCTATTCCTCTCTCTCAGCATTGCTTTTATGCAGCAGAGCTCTCCTTGGGCATCTCCTGCCTTGCAATCCAGAGCTCCCAGCCCATCCAGGCACAGGAGGCCTCTCTGGGTACTGCAAAAGCTCCTCTGTGGTCTCACAAGTAAACACTGGCACTCTTCATGTGATGCAGCTAAATTAATTAATCTTGTTCCACCCTGTTTGGAGCCAAGACACAAAGGTTCCCATTCTCTGAAGCTGGAGCTTAAAGTCTGTTTGTCCCAGAGTGCCCTCCTGCCACACCTGGGATTTGTGTTGCAGTAAGATTGAAGGAGTGGCAGCAGAGCAGCTCTTGGGAGTAGCTCCAAGGGGCTGGCAGAGCCAACAACCCCCTGGAAAAGTGGCCATGGGCACAAACCATCTGCCACCATCCAGCTGAAACATCCCTGATGTGTCCAGCTCAGCTTAGGGTGACACAGAGCTTGTGTGCACAAAACCAGTTGTGCTTTGGGTTTTTTCCCCAGCCATCTCAGGTGCTGCGATTTATTACCTCTCCATACAAACCTGATCTCAATTATATCCTCAGATCATTCTGGCTGTAACAACACTCCCACCCACCACAGAGGTTGCACACACATCTATCTCTGCCTGGGAAATCCCAGGCAGAAGTGTGGCAGCCCCACACATGACAAAACCTTCACGAGCTGACAGCTGACAAGCCCTGAGCTGCTCCACAGCTGTCTCCAGCCTTGCAGGGTGATCACAGCTCCTAAAAGACAGATGCAGACACCAGAGTTCTGGGTGTGATGTGCCAGGAGGCTGCAGCAGAGGCTGGGGAGGGCAGGGGCCTGGTATTTCCCTGGTAGAGCTTGCAGCCAGGGTGGACACTGAGCTGGGGGGTGGGCTGGCTTCTGATCTCCCACCATCTCACACTTGTGTCCTGAACACCAGACATGTCCCAGCACAGCTGTCAGGAGTGGAAAAGCAGAGATGGAGGTGCTGGAGCAGAGTTGGGAGCTCCAGAAACCACCTGAGATGGTGAAACTCTTTTGGATGCAGTCGTGAGACTCCTCTGGCTGAGGTGACTGAGAAGTGCCTGCCCCAGGGTGGCTTTGGAGAACAGCACACCTAGAAGAGCCCACTTGTGGCTGTGAAGGACTGGTCCATCCATTGCTCTGAAGCTGCCAGGAGATGGATTCATCCCCTGGTATGAAGTCTGAGCCTGTCCCACTCTCTGCAAAGCCAGGGACGTACAGGGGTGAGATCCCAGGTCTGATGAGAGAGATCGAGTGGCAGCACAGCACAAAGACCTCACAAAGAAGAATAAACCAAAACAACACAAGATGCCAGCAAGTGGGAGGAGACAGCTTATCCAGGGAGCTAAATTAGCTGGAAGGAAAGGGAAAGGATGTAAGAAAGAAAAATAACATGCAAGAGCAAGGAGCTGGAGGTTGAAGTGCCTGACTGAAAGTGATGCAGATGCATTTGAGTTTAAGAAGCCAAAGCAGAGCTGGGGCAGATGCTGGACCCAGAACTAAGGCTGTTTCTACCCAAGCTTGAAAGGCAAAGGTTAGGATGAGACTTGCAGAGACCTGGAAGCCACTGAGGTGGGTGAATTGTAAGTGGCACTGTGTTTAGTCTGAGCAGAATGCATGAAACCAGATAATGTAATTGAAAGGGTTATTTAAACTGAGTATTCAAAGGGAAAAATAAAGCATTGCAGGGAAAATAATAATACTTAGCACTTGTAATGTGCTTAGCATCTTCAAAAACTGGTCAGCCATTAACTGATTGCTCCTCTGCTCAGTCCAAAGGCTAATAAAATGGGATGGTTCATTTAGTTATTTCACAGCTGAGCTTCTCAATAAGGCATGAGGAAGTGATCTCTGCTCTCCAGCATGTTGGTAAACAAACAGTTGGAAGCAGGAAAATACAAAATCCTCTCAGCACTTGGTCACAGCTTTGTGCTTGGCTCCTTCCTTCCTCACCTTGAGTTTGTCCAGACCAGACCTGTGACAGGGAGTTTGTCTGGAGGTCTGGCTGGGGAGTTTGACATGGATGGGGGCCAGGCTTCCAACAGCTCCAACACTTGGTGTCTCCTGCCCAGGAACTGCCCCTGTGCTCATGTCCACACGAGCAGGGATGTGGAGTCTGCAGGGCTCTTGTCCATGTGTGGATGGGGTGGGTAACTGGGGCTCAGAGAGACCCCACCTGTGCAGCCCAGTGGCCTTGGCAAGCACAGAGGCTGAGAGAACCAGGCAGCCTTTTGGACAGCAATAAAGAGGAAAGTGTTTCATATTTGTTTTTCTTAAAAAGCAAAAGTTCCTTTTGTGTTTGAAGCGATTTCATCAACTCTGCAGGGAAAACGTGATACACTTGCACCTCAGTGATTTCCAGCCTCTTTTCTTGGCAGCAGCACTGGAGGAGCAGAGAAGTGCCCCACACACACTCTCTGGGGGTGGCCAAGGGTCTGGGGGCTGGTCAGGCCTAAAGGGAAGCAGCCAAGAAGAGGAGGTGCTTGTTAGGATGGAGCCATTCAGCCTGACACGTGTTCAGTCCCAGCACAGGTGAACAACAAACCCATTGCATGTCAGGCACTGCCCCAGGCTCCACATTGTGCCCCAGGTACAGACACTCACTCAAAACAAGCAGCCACTGGTTCTGCCACCTACTTTGTGATGGTTTCTGGCCTTACCAGCTTAGACACCCACTAAACACTGGCCTCACCACTCCAGAGAATGGGAGCTGCACAGATCTCAGCTGCCCCCATAGAAGTGCCCTGGTTTTGGGGCAGTGATGCTCCAGACCCTGCTGTGCTGGGGCACAGGTCCCCCAGAGACCCTGCTCCAGGTGTCCCAGCCCCATGCCAGAGGGATGTCTCCATAGGGTCCCACTGGACTGTGCAAAGTCTCCAGCTCACCCTGAGCTGCTGGGACAGCAACCAGGAGAAGGCAATGGTTCACCCATGACCTGCCCAATCCCAATCCCAATCCCAGCAGCAGAGACAAACTCCTAGAAGATGTTAGGAAACTATTTTTCTATCTCACTGTTGGGTGATCCAAGAGGGGCCCTGCTGCTTCGTAGAAGAGATGCACAAGATTTCATCTCTGAAAGCATTTCTTGGGATAAAATACACTCCCCCACCAGGGCATAGGGCTGAATTTGGCTTTTCTAGGACATGTCCAGTAGCAGAAGGGCCATCATCAAAAGCCTTTGGTGGAGACAGGGGCTGAGGGATCTTACATTCCCCTGCGTTTTTGCCCCAGGCACTGCCTCCTGCTCTCTGGGCTGTGCTCATGGGCTTTGTGCTTTCTTTCTCTTACTTTAGGTTTTCTTCCTCTTAAACAAAACATTCCCCAACTGTGCTGTGAGCACAGCCCTATAGATCTTGTGCTGAGAGGATGAGCCAGGAGAGAGCAGGAGGAGATGAGCAGGGACTCCTCTCCCCAGTGTTATCCCTAAATGCCTCCACCCCGAGGTAGGTTCTGCTTGAGGGAGGCATCTGGGTCAGGATCTTGATGATTTACAGAGCAGGACATGTCCTCCTCATCATCTGGGGGACCTGGGGAAAGCACTGAGCACAGAGACAGCAGCAGCCTTGATGGGCTGCCTAAACACCTTTCTGACAGGAGGAAATTTGGGATGTGGTGTGCTAAAGAGGCCTTGTTAACTTCTGTGAGACGCTCACGTACAGCCGGGCAGCAGCCACGCGGTCTGAGAAGGCTCTGCTGATCCTCCCCTGCCTGCTCCTGCTGTAACGAGGCCCAATGGGTGTGTGTAAACAAAGCAGGCATCTCTCTCACTGGACCTCATGCATCATTTATAGCCAGCTTTTCCGTGGCACAAGAAACATTTACATATGCCAGCATTAATTCTGAGCGCCACTTCAAAGCCATCTCTGTCTAATGAACCCCGTGCGCTGTGCACAGCAAATTCCACCCCAAAAATAATTAGCAACACACGCCACCAAAGCGTTACAAGGGGAACGCAGCACACCACCTGCTGAAGCAAAATGAATGCCTGATTTATTTATTTTTTGCCACTTTTCAGCAATATTCAGGCACTGACTCAAAGCTGCGCTCTGTTCTCAGCCCCGGGAAGCGTAACGTTCCCACTTGGCTTTCCAGGCTTAGAGGAGATTGATTTGGGAGGGTTATACAGAACCATGGAAAGGTTTGGGCTGTAAGGAACCTCAAATATCATCTAGTTCCAACCCCCCTGCCCCCACCACCATGGGCATGGGCAGGGCTTGTTTTTCTTACATCCCAACTGGACAGAGCTGTGCAAGACCCTGCTGATTTCTCCGTGCCAGAGGTGCCAGCTGGGATTTAGGGTGCAGGCAGCTCTGTGACCCTTTCTCTGAAGCTGCACAAGTCCCAGGCTTTTGGGATGCTGTCACCAGCTGACCAGTCACAGGCTGGTGGCTGGGAGCAGGACAGGACTCACCTGAGTCTCACCCTGGTCTGACATTCCCACAGAGCCTTTAACCCCAGAGTGGGATCAGTCTCACTGAGAAAAAAGGAGGAAATGAGATCAGGAGTTGAAGGTTTTGGTGCCCCTACCAGCCATGGTGCTCCCACCCTGTCCTGGCTGCTGTGAACAGCTCAGGGGACAGAGCTGGCTGCACTGAAATGATTTCTTTAATCTCTGCCAGAGCTGCCCAGCCCAGCTCACAGGAGGAGGAGCAGCATGTTTAACTCAAAGCCTGATTTGGTGGCATTGCTGTGGGAGACCCAGGTCACAAACCATCATGGTAGAGAGATGAAGACCAAACCTGGAGGTGGCTGTGGGCACAGAGGGACCAGCTGTGCCAGGATGATGCTGGGATCCTGTATTCTCCTGGTTCTGTCCTCCTGGAGTGGAAGGAAGGTGCTCTGCAGGGCACTGCTCTCAGCCTGTGAATCTCTCCAGCATCAAACCATGGAATTCAAATTGTCAGTCTCTGCCTTGTTAGGATGCAAGGGGTTAAACTGTTCTTCCTATGCAAATTAAGCTTAATTAATCCTTTTCATCAGTTGCAAATATACCTTCTGAACCCTATTAAAAACATGAATATGCAAATTCAGACCTTTTTTAATACTCATTTTCAAGGACTTGGAGTCAGGCTTGATTATTCGATTCCCGTTAACAGCCTGTAAAACCTGGTGCAAAATTTAATTTCCATTTTAAGTTACAAAAAAAAAATGAATCTGTTGGTAATTAAGCTAATTACAGTGTTACACTAAAGAGGAGACAAACAAGGAGGACAAGATCATTCATTACATTTAACACTGGTTACAGGACCTGGGGACTGTCCTGTGTGAAGCCAGGAAACAGCAGTGATGGAAACAGGGTGTGTGAGGAGGCTGTGGCTTTTGGGGGGCCTGGTGCTTTCCTTACCTTGAGACCAAACCTGCTTCAGTTCCATGAGCCATCCTCCTCCTCTTGAGGACAGGAGCAAGGAAGAGGAGGTGCAGCCAGGCTGGAGGGGTCCTGCTGGTGTCGTGGGATCTCTGCGTGGGTCAGGAACACGCTTGGGGTTGGAGTTTCAAAGTAACCTGTAGAACCACCTTATCTGCCAGAGCTGAGCATCCTGTGCAGGAGGGATTTCCAACCTCCCTGAGCACTTTCTCTGTGTGTGGGGTGCAGAGGGGAGGTTTGCTGACAACCCCCTTTGCACTGGCAAAGCCAACAGGGAAGACACATGACAAGAGTCTGCAGAGGCATCTACAAACTGCTGCTCCACAGCCATACTGGGGGGAAATGAGATGGGGGATGTGGCCCCCTATTGTTCATGCTTGTGGCCAGCACACATTGGGAGATGCCAGCCAAACCAGCTGAGCCCACACCACCCAAATCTCCCTGGTGGTCACCCATCAGTGCTGGCAGTCAGTGCTGGTGGCTCTCAACTTGCCCATCAACCATCCCGTGCCTCCAGGATTTGCCTGCATGTAATCTAAAAAAAAGTAATGCTATGGACTGTTAATTATGGCTTACCACCACAGTGATCTCTTAAAATCAGTCCTTAGGATGCCCAGCATCTATTCTGCAGTTGGTGCTTTCTAGAGAGTTTGCAAAGTTAATTTGTGCCTTGCCAGAGCTGCAATCCTCACCTCGGGAGGGCAGCACGGCCTGGAGGGCTCAGGTGAGGAGTCCCACACATCACCCAGGGGATGCTCTGCCCGCAGGAGGTCAGGGCTCAGTCCCCAGGATACCAGTGCAGGATTCCAACACTGCACTAGAATGCTGGCATTGCCCACAGACTGACCCAAAGGCATCCAACACCGGCAGGACGGACCCACCCAAGGGATTTGCGCTATCTCAGGAGCTTCTCTCGCTCCTCCTCGTCTCAGCACAGCTGCCAGCACGAGCAGCTCGGCTCCCTTGTGGATTTGGTTCATTCCTCACCATCGCCTCTCCTCTCCAGGGCTGTTCCTTCCCCTGCCAGGACTCACGGCGAGAGGAGCTGTCACTTCCGAGCACTCACGGGCGGCGCTGCCTCGGAACAGCAGGAGCTGATCACGTACCCGCCCAGCGGCTGCAGCGTGACTCCCAAAACCAGCTGGGGAAAGGCGCAGGCACACGGAGGAGCCGGGAGAGCCGTGCTGGGGAGAAGGGTGAAGGAGGGACAGTGTGATTCACCCTCACCCCATTGTGTACAAGGCTGTGCATGGTCAGTGGGGAATGGGAGGCACCTCCAGGATGAAGGACCAAAGTGACATCCACGGTCTGCGTTTCTTTTTGGAAAGCCACTCCTTGGCAGTGGTTATGGGGCAGGCTGGCAGATGAACCAGTCACTACCAGCAGAGTGGAGTATCTGCCATTGTACAGCCCCAATGGCACTCAGCAGATCCTCCTGAAGAGGAAATGTCCATCTGCCAAACTTTCATCTGCCCAGAGAACATTTCCCACCACTCTGATACCAAAGTCTCTGATCACATCAATGGAGTGTGACAACAGAGATGATAAGGGAAGGGCTCTCACCCTCTAGCCAAGCCCTGCGACCTGCCTGGTGCATCTTGTCAACTGTATCATATTTTGGGGGGAGTTAGGGATGCAGAATCACTTTCTCAGTCCCTGCAGGCAATCAGCTTGCTCCCCGAACCATGAGATATGATTGCCCTTATTACTTTAGCTTGCATAGCAGAGAGCCTTGTTAATGGTCATAAAATTATCCAGTCCTTATTTAAATCCTACAGCCGTCTGTGTTTCAATGACCTCCTGATGGTCTCTGGCTTTGCTCCAGGCTGAAGAAGCATTAGAAGGACCAGGAAGGAAAAAGAGACAGTGGGAGGATTAAAGAAAAAAAAAAAAAAAGAACCACAACAAGCAACAGTCAACAAAGAGAATTCAGAGTGAGACAGGGAATATTAAAGAGAGCTCAATCAGTCAGCTGGAGAGTTCAAAAAAACATAACCTGTCATGAAGAGAAGGAAGCAGCATCAGGTAAAATTAGCAACACTAATAAACTCATCAGCACTGGAGCCTGGGCTGGGAAACAGCACAGGGAAGATGAAGGGGTTGGTAGAGGCTTGATCCCATGTTGGGGAAGCAGAAGAAAACTGACACAACTGGAGGGAATGTGCTTTGGTGGAGGAATGTGGTTTGGGTGGAGACCAAAGACATGGGCTTCTTCTGAGACCTCCAGCAGCAAGAAGCTGCCTTTGTGCTCCTTAACTTCCATGGCAGCATTTTCTTTAAAGAGTATTTTTCTTCTGTTCTGTTCCTTGTACTTGCTCTGAGGGAAAACACGCACAGAAGGAAGGCTGGAGACACAGACACCGTGGGTGGGAGGAACAGAGGAGCTGCTGGGATGGCCTGTCCAGGGCTGGGCTTTGGCCAGTGATCTTTCTGGAGCAAAAATCTCCTCTTTCTTTTGGATAAAAGACTGTTCCCCTGTCCTTTCAAATAACATCTGTAAACCTCCAGAGTACCAAATGATTTTACAATAATAATCCTCCAAAAGTGAAACAAGAACTGGAAAACCCCCAAGCAGCCGTGAACTGTTTTAATGTAACCAAGCTCCAACAAAGATTTCCATCAATTTTGCAGCAAACCTGAGTCATGAAATTAAAAGTAGCATCAGCATATTTCCTATTAGCTACAGTTCCTTTTTCAGAACAGATCATACATTCCTACCCTATTTTTCTAGACACTTGTGTCAATGCGATATCATCAGATGCCGTTCAGTCTTTCCTCTTAGCCTGAAAAAAGCTTTCCTGTTGGGAAGGATGGGATTTTAATATTTAAAAAAGACTTCGTGAAAAAGCTTTGCTGATTTTTTATTTATTTATTTATTTATNAGCTTTGCTGTTTATTTATTTATTTATTTATTTATTTAATATCCCTCCCCTGATCAGAGTGGGTGCATTTTGTAGCTTTTAAATATCATGCAAGTTTTAGCAACGCTGCTGTTAAACCTGAATCTGCTGTCACAGCAGGCAGCAGGAATGTGATTCACACCAGCACAGAGAGCCTGTTCTGTCCTCCCCAGCTCCTGTCCTTAGCTACAGTCACCTGGCATCAGACACCACCATGGTTTTCCCAATGTCTCTGGACAGCTAAAAGCTCCAACAGAACCAATCCTGCCCTGGCTGTGCTCTCTCCCACCCCGAGCAGCACAGCCCGACGGGGTCTGGCATCACCACGGTGATGTCTGAGGAAGGCTCTTGCCTGCCACCCCCTGGGGTTTATTTTCACGTGTCAGCCCAACTCACACCACTCTCAGCTGCCTCTGAGCCCACTGCTGGGTTGGGAAATTAAAAGGGCAGGTGCTGCTCAGCGTTTCTCTGGAGCAAGCAGAGGGGAGCAATGGAGAACCAACAACAAGGCTGGCACTGCAGCTGTTCAGAAATGGTGGTGGCTTCTCCTTCCATCCATCCCCTGCTCTGCTCCTGCCCTTCACTCTCTCGGTACCCACCTCCATCATGGCTCCATGCTCTTCCCCCTTCTCCTTCCCTTCCTCCTATAGTGCCACATGGAGAAGATCCCAAACTGACATCTACAAACTCCAAACTTCTCACAGCTCATCCCGAAAGGGTTTCCCTGGTTCCTTCCCAGGCATTGCACACTTCCAGGATAACACAAACAACACGTGACGACACCAAGAGCCATGAGGTACAAAGCAGGAGCAAAAGGCTCCAGTTTCAGAAATGTGCCCTTAGGAGAGGCACAAATCTGGCAAAACCTGCCTTAGCCCAGAGCTCTGCTGCTTTCACAACCATTTGGCAGCACCCAACAGCTCCATGCCCCTCGTTGTTTGTAGATGCACACAGATGGACAGAGCTGATTTGCAGAGGAGCAGGGGCTCACGAGCAGTTTGAGTGAAGGGAAGCTTCAGGCAACACTGCAAACAAGACAGTGCTCTGACACACACACACACACACACATCCAAACTCCTGCAGCCATGCACCAATAAATCATATTTTACAGCCTACAGCACATAAACCCAGCGAGCTGCATGGAAACCCAGCGAGCACACGGACGCTCGTGAGTGCTCCTGCCTCTCCCCTCCAACCAACTGCAACTTTATTACCCAGCTCCCAAGATTTTCTAAAAGGATTTTCCACAAACAGAGCTGGACATTTGCAAGTGATGAGCCAAACCCAGATGGGACTGGTGCCCTCACCATCTGGGGTGGTGGCAACTGGGATCTCTGTTTGCAGTGCCCTGGGGCGCTGCACTCATGGAGGGGGGATGCAGGGGGTGGTGAACACGGTGGCAGTGCCTTTGATGGGCTGCTGAGCCCATGGAGCTCATAAAGGAAGGAGCAATCACTGTGAAATTCAGTGTCACAGTTACTCCCTCATGGCTCAGACAAGCAGGATAATGACAGTGGCAGAGATGGGAGCTGTCATGGTGTCAGGTACAGCCATAGGTTTGGGGCTTCATTCTGAATTCTGTGTTGTTACTAGAAACTGAGGAGTCTCAGCTTCTCTTCTCCATGGCCCACAGGTGGCCCAAACAGCCTTGCAATGGTCACACCTCCACATGAACAACTCCCAAGCTTCCATGTGTGAGTCCTAGAGAAGTCAAGCTTCCCAAAAGTCACAGTTTCATGCGAGCCCTGTGAACTCACTGTGCAGCAGCATAATGCCAGGAGCAGGACAGGGATGGTGCTGGCCAAAGCAGGACAGTCACCCAGCAGCTTCCCCAGCCATGGACAGGCGCTGCAGCACACCAGTACCTCCAGGCAAGCACCCATCCTCACCTCACACCTCTCCCAGCCACACTGCTGTATTAAACTTAGTTGAACAAATCAGTCTTGCTGGGAGAGCGGGGAGCAGAGCAGTAACTCATGTCTCCTCCCCACCGGAGGCGTCTCGGAAGCCGACAGTGTGTTCTCTCCCAACTTATTATCCCTCCACTCCCGGGAGGCAACTTTCCATCGGGCAGAACGTGTTTTCCCTTGTCGCTCTCCAGCATCGCTTCTCGCCTCACCTGTGTTTTGCTAAGATAGAGGGTTTATTGTAAACTTATTAATTACTTCATTTCTCCCGCAAGGAGCCAGGAGAAGAATTTTCCGCGGCAGGCAGGATCTGCTATTGTGTTGGCAGCGGAGCTGAATGCGGCTGACGTCATGATTCATTTTCCCCATGACTGGGGAAGGCGGCTCTCCGTGCCATGCCGTGCATATGAATCAGGCAGCCTTCCCCTGGCACAGCATGCCCAGCAATTCATCTTCCACCGGGACTTCTTCAGGCAGAAGGGAAAATGACAAACTTTTGCTGTTGTGCTTCCCTGCAGAGAGGAGGCTTGGGGAGATGGGGGCTGCAGACTCCCCAGATCTCATGCTTGGCCCCCCACCTCTGATCCGGGGCTCAACAGCAGAAGTTCTCTGTGCCTGTAGACACATCAACAGGTCTCCAAGTGGCTCCAGCAAGCCTGGCCAACCCTGCAGTCACTGCAAGTATCTCTAGCCTGTTCACTGCTACCTTCTCTTCAAGCTTAGGGAATGTGTTCCTGCTGAAATCAGGAGGAAATCAATATACAAAGAAGTTTATAGCAAACTGATTTGGTTTAAGGCAGTGGGAGTTGGGACTCAATGATCTCTAAGGTCCCTTCCAACCCAAATCATTGATGATTCTATAATTTTATGAATGAGACTTGCCTGGAAAAAGAGAGATAATGATGTCCTCCCTTCTCAAAGTACTACCAGCATCAGACCATTGATGTGTTCCACACGTGGGAGAGCACAGTGTGCATCCCAAATAAGAGTCATACACCCAGTTTTGGAAGTGACACTTTATTGTTATGACAGAAGAGCTATACCCATTATAATACAAAATATCAGACTTTTGGGGATGCTCCACTCTCCATGGAGGACAGGAAGAGGGAGACCTCCCAAAACAGATACCCACAGGGTGGTGGCAGGCAGCAGGCTAAAGCCACCAGCACTGAACACAGCCCAAACTGCTCCTTCTACTTTCTACAGTCCTGAGATAACCAAGAGCCCTAAAGTCTTGGTGAGGAACCAAAAGCATGGCAGTGACTGAGCCACAGAGGTGTCAGCACAGGTAGAGGGACTTCAAATGGCCATTTATGCTTGTGCTTGTCTGCTGAGTGATGGCAGACTCAGGTCATTGATATCTTAAAAATAGTTTCAACCTTGCTGAGTGAGTATTTGCAAGAGCAAGAGACTTTCCCTGGGTCTCTGTCCTCAGGGACCAAGCCCTTGGCTCCCATTGGAAGAGGACAACCCTGCAGCAGGAAGCATTAGCCTCATGCAGGTTTGTCTCTTTGTTAGGGCCCAGATTTAAGGAATCCTTTTGGGAAAAGCTGTGAATGGTGATGCTGGGGCTCCTCAAACCAGCAGTTCCCACTGTATTCCCAGACAGATCCTGAGAATCTGCATAGAGATGAACATATGGCCCAGTTCAAAGGCAGGGATTGGATCCTGGCACAGGAGAGGCCTGGGATGGAGCTAGACTTGCCCTCCCACAGAAGAAAAATTATGCTTTTCAGAGGAATTGGTGGAATTTGTGACTCAGCATGAAAGAAGGGGGGAAGAAGGAGTTCCCTGCAAAACAGAAGCAACCCAATACCGCAAACTAAGGGTGGTGGACATGAGAATTTTTCCTCGCTACCTCAAGCGTCCCGCCCAGGAGGGCCAAGCCCTGTCTGGCAGCTGGCAGTGGGGCACTAAGCGATGGTCTGGCGGCTGAAGAGGTCGAGGGTGAGGGCGCTGAGGAAGGCTGGGATGCTGTCCTGGCGCAGCAGGTGCAGCTCGATCAGCTCCCGGATGGTTCGAGAGAACTCCGTTTCCAGAAGCTGCATTTTGCCACCGGAGGAGCTGGAGGCCTAATGGGAAAGAAGAACAGGGCAATTAACACCACAGCCTTTTAATTCACCTCCCATGACACAGGAGCACTCCTGAAGCCTCCTCTGGCACAGATCTGCCTGTCACCAAGGATGTGCCATCTGTTTGGCACACGACATTCCTGAGTCCTGCATTCCAACATCCCCATGCAGGACCACTGTGAGCCTTCCCTGGTGACAAATGTGATGGGGAGACGAGGGGTTTGACCATCCTGGAAAGAGCTTGTGCTGCTAGTGACATCAGGGTCTGTTGTTCTAGTTTTTGCTGTGTTCTATGTTTTTACTTCTGTAGTAGAAATTCTCATGCATTTTCTATAAACATAGTCCTTGTTTTTGTAACCAACCTAGATTGTTTTGAACTTCTGAATTATTTTCATTCCTTTCTCCTAAGGCAGAGAAAGATGATAGACTATGTCACTATCCTGTGAAATTGTAGAGGTAGTAACCTCATTGACCAATCCACAAGTGTCTTAAAAAAAATATAAGAGAATAAAGAAAGGCAGGGCTTTTTTCTGGTCCTACCTAGTGGTTCCTGACCTACTACTAAAAAATCTGCATGTTTCTTCTGTGTCCAACAGTACAACAAGGGTCACTGTCACCAACACCACCCAGGGTGGCAGGAGCTTTGCATGAGGGTTTTCTCTCCATGAAAACACTTATCCCTGAAGTCACACCACTTCTAGAGGAGGAAGCAGTCCTGCTCCTAATTAACATAACTCCTTCCCAATGAGTACCGATCCACCCTGCATCCCTAAACTGTTTAAATCAGCCTGGCAGCACACAGCTGAAACCTCCAGAGGAATTATTCCAGAGATGCTCTCAAGAAAATAAGGAAACTCAACATGTGGGAAGACATTACAAATCTCCTGTAACATATAAAACAAGCAAAAAAAAAAGCTAAATGCAAGAGAAATAAGGAATGCTTGAAGCCTCTCCTGCCCCCAGGGGCATGAAAGCGGCTTGTTTATTAATAAACAGCAAAAACATCACAGTGCAAATGCTAATTTTTGTTCCCCTGCCATTTTCCTCTTCAAAATACTCCCATTCCTAATTGCTTTGCAGCTCTGCTTCCTGTCAGAGCCGAGGTGGGACAGCCTGGGTGGTGCCAGGCACGGCCAGCAGCCCCCTCCTCAATCAAAGGATGCCAAGATCCAGAGTGGGGAATTGCCATGTGAGAGGGACACATGGTTTTACCTGCTGAGAGCCCCAAGGAACCTGCTTCCTTCAGATTTCATGTACTCAGGAGCCTGGACACATTTGATTATGAATTTTCCATGTTTGGGTCACTTTGGATTGTGAGGAGTGCAAGTTTCAGAGGATGCCCCTGTCATCCCCAAGCCAGGCACGAAATCAAAACAGTATTTCCATGTGGAAAAGTGAATTAGCTTTTGTTTAGATCTCCATTTTGGCTGGCTTGTTTTTCAGCAAATCCTCTGCTTTGATCTGCTGCTTACTGGAGCTACCTGATGCCTCCTGTGCACCTGAGGTACCCCTGGGCCAGATCAAAGAGGGAAGGGATGGCAGATGAAGGAGCTGGAGGGATTGGGAAGGATGTGAATCTCCAGCCCACGTCAAGCCACAGCAGAGCAGCAAGCACAGGGCCTGGGTGCTGTGGCAGCAGCACAGGCTTTATTTTGCAAATCCCCCCCTGGATTCAGCTGATGGGAAATGCCAGTTCTGGAGGAAGGTCCGAGTATTATGAACGCATCATTTGTGTCTCCAACTCTCTCAACACCGAGTTGGATTCATCTGAAATGGGAATTCAAGCTCTGTATGAAATACACAGCCTCCCTCGCAGATTTAAAACACTCTTTGGGCACAGAATTAATTTTCTAAGAATTTACAAGCAAATCCATTAATTGGTTTACTAGTTTAATTAATTAAAGTAAATTCCTTAAGAAATTTAGCATCCAGTGCCAGACCATTTGCTTGTGTTTTATGACCTCAGAAACAGAGCAACATAAATGTTTTAAATTTCCTCTACTTTGAGCTCGCTGGTGTCGCGGGTGAAGGCTACATTTGAATATCTTTTCTTTTTTATGAGATTAATGGTAGTTTCTCTCTACTATTCTTCATAACCCAAGTTTCCTCCTGCAGCAGAGGCAGAAGAATAATGTTCAGAGGAAGTTATGTGGACAAATACATGCTTCTGAGAAGATTGCTATTTCCCACTGAGTTTTCTCAGCTGTCAAGGGATGCACCATCCTCCCTCTCACCCCCACGGCCTCTGTCTCCCCAGGAACTCCAAAAAATCAAAGAAAACCCCAAAATGCTTCCAAACCCCAGAGATCTCACCCAGGTTTCTTATGATTGCTTCTGTAACAGGCACAAGGCGAGAAGGCAGCCACTTGGAAAAAAAGCAATTCTTCCTCTGCTGGGAGATGTTTACATGTGAACTTAGAGGATGGATGCACTTGCAGTGCAGCTCATTCAATCTCACACTGCTTTTTAAAAAATGGAGAAACTTTTATTTTTTTTTCCCTAGGAGTGTTTTAAAAATTGCTATCATTGTTACTTTTCTTATTATTTGTTTTTATTGCTTTTTTTCTTCACCCATCTGTTCATAATGTAGTATAGACTGGGATATATAGATAGATTTGCTGCTTTGGGTTCAACAGCGGGAGTACCTCTGCAGCCTGTGCTTTACAAATAAAGTGATTATATGAAATAATAGCAATATGTTCCCATTAATTCACAGGATTTCTTTTCAAAAGCCAGCCTGCACCCTGCCTGGTGCAGTCTCTGGCAGAGAGGGAAGTGCCTGGGGCAGGAAAAGGAGCGAGCAGGGGATCTGAGCAAGGCAGGGGGATGCCCAGGGGTGTGCTGGAACACTGAGGGGGAGCACATGGGGGGGATGTCTGCTGAGTGAATGCTGCAGGGTCTGGTGTTTTGCACCATTCTGGATAAATGCAGAGCATGCCTGTGATTCCAGCTCTAAAAACTGGATTTATGAAAATAAGAAAGATGAAATTTCCAGCGGTTCAAAGCTGCAAGGGCACTCAAGTCCTCCACTGTTCATAGCTAGCATTCCCTCCACCCATTTTTAATCTTTTATTTTTTATTAAAAAAAGTCTCAATCCTCAAAGGCAAACTGCTGGACACAACTCCTGCTGACAAGAACTTGCAGGTGCCAGCACAGATCAGCTATTCACAGCACACTCCATGTAATGTGATCACCATTCACTCTGCTGATCCATTCCCTTAAATTCTAAGTTTAGATGAAGCCAAACGCCACCCCAGCCCATCTAGGAATAAGATGCAAAGCTGAGAGGAGCATAAACAAGTGTCACTGATCCAGTGGGAATGGGGTGAGAGAGACCAGAGCATGCTCAAACCCAGCCCTAACACTACAGACATCACTGCTATAGTGTGTTGTTGCTCTTAAAGAGAAGGGTGAAGAAAAAGCATCAACATTTAGAGTCAAACTGAATACACGGGATCAAAGGAAAAGCTGGACCTGTGAGCATCCCCATCCACCTCAGAGTCAATGCACAGAGGAGTCAATGCAAGAGGACACTTTGGGGACCACCATTACCCCTCACTCCCCCTTTCCCCTCTGTGCTGGCCAGACAAGTGCAGAGCTTCACTGGAGATGTAAATATTCCCTCCCCAGCCTCAGTTTCCCTGAGCACAGAGCAGCCTGGGATGCTGAAGCTAATCACTATGAGAATACCATCTCTCAGGTACTCTGTACATAGCCCTCTATTGGTTTCTTCTAATTCATGGGGAAAGTCTGTCTGGCTCACTAAACTACCGAGATTCAGGTCTCTGTTATGTTTTATTCAGATCTCAAATACTTGCACAAGGAAAGATTTCAGCTTTCACTAAGCTCTGTTGCCAGTTTAGTCTGATTTAAGGGCTGTGGGGACCTTTTCTAGAAAAGCAAAGGAAATCACTCTTTGCCCAGTGTTACTGCACACCCTGCTCTGCTGGGGTGGGTGGGATGTGGCTCTGGTTGTAGATCTGAAGGGTGACACCCTGTTTGTCTCCTCGCAGGCTGTGCCACCCCATACAACCAGATCGGGGGGCAGACCTCTCTATATTGCAAACCACAACAACACTGGTCTATTTAGCACAGAGCAACATGAACTTGAGTAGCTGCTCTGAAAAAGGAGCTGTTAGCACAACTGTTTCTTCAAGGGAATCAAGATCAGCAGCTGCCTGCCAGAAGGAAACATCATAAATCTTCCTCTTAACCCTGGAAACCGGTAAATTATTCAAGGCTTTATAGTTCAGATATACACGTAAAAATCTCTCATATAACCACCAGCGTGGTAGAAAGTAGGTTCTTCTCTCCGGCAGGAAGGTCTTAGCAAGGAGCAGACAATGCCAATGATGGGGAGGAGCAAAAGGCATTCCCAAATGTCCCTGTGGGGGGATGGACCTGCAGCTGGATGAACTGGGCTGGTAAAACTGCAACATATGGACTGTAACAGGCTCTCTCGAGTACTGCCACTTCAATGTAGCATGTACAGGACTTCTATTTGCACTGGTCCTGCTGAGATGGCTCTTTGCACCCGTGCTGCTGTTGCACACAAGCCTTCCCTGAAAGCCAAGACCCAGCATTTCCTTCTCTGTTTCTTCTAGAAGCTGAGGGGGACCCATGAGAAAAGTGTGACAATGTCTCTAGTCACTCACAGGCTACTGTGTGGTTCAGAGGTGCACTCTCACCTAGATACACTCAGGTTTTAATTTCTTGTACACCCATTTCCTCTCCTCTCTGACATATTGTGGTAGCTAAAAACAATGGATCCAAAAGTGCCATAGGCTATAAACTGGCATGCAGTGTGACTTTAATCACACAAAGGATGCCTCTTGAAAAATACAGGTTGAGTGTAAGACCCAAGGTCATGTAGAACTTCAGTCACTGGAATAAGACTGAAAAGAGGGTGGCTGCACACCCCAAGAAGAGAGCTGACGTGGGGATGTGGTATCATGAGAAGGTACAGAGTAGAAATGCAGAAACAGGGAGAAGAGGGCTTCAGCATTCTATACAGCTTGAGATTTCAACATGCAGTGAGGATTTTCTGCCTCTGATTTCCACACTGAGAAAGCACAACTGCCTTTGGGGATGCAATCCATGCAGGACATGTGTTCCTGCAGCCTCAAACACACACCTCCAGTGCCGCAGGTGGAGCTGCTGAATGGGTTTTGGCAAGCTGACAACAGGGATGGTGGAGCTTTGTGCCAGGCACAGCAGGCAAGGCAGTTGTGTCTCAGCTTGGGAACAAAGGAGGTTCAAACACCTCCACAGCGAGCAGCAGGATGAAGTCCAGGGCTTTGGCAGGGCTGCCAGAGCCACCCCTTGCTGTGGTGACAAACCTTTGCTTTGCAGATGCTGCCTGGCCACGCTCTATGGTAGATGGTGCTTTCCAAGGCTAAGATGTATTAGGGGTCAAAAGGAGCAAGTGAATCATTGCCCCGTGACATTTACCCAGTGAATGTATCTCGAAGGCCCCATCTCATCTGCTCTGCTCCTCCCATAAATCACTGTCTGTGCTGTGTCCCCACGGACACCAGCTCTGAGCACACACAGCAACAGCCCCGTGTGTGCTGAGGGAAGGGGCACCACTGCTCCACACCCAACACTCCAACAGAGCTTCTCCCTGCTCTGTGCAGGCCCACAGGCTGCCCCAGCATTAAGGGCCATGCTGTGGCTCTGTGCCTCAGCTCTCACTGCCCTTTCCCTTCTCCTTGTGGTGTTCCCCACCCTACCCTGCAGAGTGCTGTGCCATCCACACCAATGTGGGTTACACACATCTCCCCACCAGATCGACCCCTTTGGCAATTTGCCTCCATCACATGAATCCCTCAGTCCTCCCCTTCACGTGGGGCAGTCACTCCCTCTTCTCAAAGCCTTCATGTGTCAGCAGAAGCCCGCAGGGTTGGCTTTTCCACCTGATCAGCTCCTGAAAGTTCCACAGCTCTGTCACCATGTGTGCCTCGGAGCCTTGGGCACACTGCTGGTCCTGAAACGCCCTCACCTCCCTGACACCTTCCCCAGGGCACCCACAGCTTCCCTCAGCACCCACCAACACACACAAACCCTGCCACAGACCAACAAACCAATTCGAAAATTTCCTTTAAGAAGCTGCTGGCTCTGACCTTTAAATGAGAAAATCCTTTTGTTTCTGCCTCTTGCTTCAGATGCCGAGATTTTTCTAAATGTCAAAGGCTGCCTTGTCCACGTGCAGATGTTGGTGGGGGGGAAGGAGTGATGCTGAGTGGGCTGGCACCCTCTCCCTGGGTCTGCACAGCTGATAAATCACCACTTCAGATCCCCCCAGACAGACAGACAGACAGATGCAGGGCAGCCCAGCATGCACAGAGCCAGCCAAAAAACTGGAGTGCCCAGAAAAAACCCAAGGAAAAAATGTGTGTATCTGTGTGTGTGTGTGTGCACATGCAGAAACTGCCTGCTGAAGTTATAACAACCCAAACACGAGGTTTTGAGATTTAATTGCTCAAACTTGGCTCTCTCGGGTGATGATATCATTATCAAAATACCCCAATTGAGTTATGCCTCACCAATCAATCTCTCCTAAGCATCATGCACTGCTCAAATACCAGGTCCCCAGGTAGCCTCTAAATCACTTTAATTACAGGCCGTTCATTTAAAATTAGGGAAATATTAAGGAAAGAAAAAAAAAAAACCAACACAAAATTGAACCACAAGATGCGCTTATGGCTGGAAATATTTATGAGGTTATTTAGCAAACTGTTTACTGGTTTCCTTCTTTTTTTCATGGTAACTGGCAGGTTCCAGCTGGCCTGACAGGATGACAGCCCATGGTGGCTCCCACAGGATGTACAGCACTTTATCAATCAGGTCACCTCCCTTTCACAAATGACCATTCCTTGTCTGCAGAAAAATTTCCCCCCCTTTAATATCCTCATTGTAACCCAAAGAAGAAGAGCACTTCTTTATAATAATTGTTTCTTGCCAAGACCTCTGACCTCCATGTCACCAGCTTGGTATATAAAGTGAATTTATGAGGCAGACAGGGATGGATGCCTGTAAAGGGCCTTCCAGGAAATGTAATGAAAAAGCTGCTTTTAGCTGCTGAGCAAAGAAAAGCAAATGCCTGGCAATGCCAAGAAGAAAATTGAATGCTGGGATGGGGTAAGTGAGAAACAGCCCTGTGTGCACTGAGATTTATAGCAAACATTTCCTTTCTCTTTCTTATTATTCAACACTGAGATGAACCACAACCCCAGAATGTCTCTGGAACAGGAGGTCAGCTCATATACTTCCATCTTAGTCAGAAACACGACCCAGGCACTGTGCACACGAGTGGCAGCAGTGATGGGGCCCTGGATGCTGCTCAGCAGTGAAGGAACACAGAGCGGGGTGTGCTGCACCAGCTCCTCCCCACAGCTCCCTGTTTTGATCTAGGTGAGCTCTCCTGCACCTCACGTCAAAAATGAAACATAAAAAAGAGCAGGGACGTGTGCTGAAGGGCTGCACCCCTCTCCATGGGGGAAACCTGCTGGTGTTAGTCCTGGGGGACAGAGCTCTGTGCAGCAGAGGGCGAGTCAGCACCTTCTTTCAAAAGGTTTCTCCTACAGGTTAATGCCCTTTAGACTGTCAAATGCGATGCCATAAAAATAAGATCAAAGACTTTAAAATGAGAGAAGCATATTTTTTGATTCATACCATTACTATTTTATATCTGAATATTCCTATAGAGCGTTTCATCCTGGAAGACAGGTCTTTGAACTGCTATGATTTCACCTATCACTGAGGAACAACCCCTGGGGTAAAATGTGACAGCTATTATCAGGGTGCATTAATGTTACTGAACAGTTCAGGACAGACAGAGACAAATATATCCAATTTAAATCATAGGTTTGAAGAACTACGGCTCAGTGTGGATTAATACCCATGCATTTTCCAAAAGTGCTTTGAGAGTTTCTAGAGAACAAGTGCTGAAACTAAAACTCCCTATCTGTAGGATTCATTCAGGCTCCCATCATTGTGCTGCAAATGGAACATTGTCAAAGAGGGAAGATGGCAACGTAAATGATTCACCCATAGCATCTATTTTTGCATCCACAGATTCTGATGGGATGTCCAAACCAGCCACCAATGAGACTCACCCTGTGGAGATTTGCTGAGGTGATATCTAAAAATGGTTCCACTGAACACATGGCTGGTTAGAGTAAATCACAGCAGACTACTCACATCACAGAGAATGGAAAATCACATGGGATGTCACTCTAAACTAATACTGGCAGCCGGCCGTAGTTGGAGCTTGAGGTCATAAATTATAAGTTTTTAACAGACTCAGATCTGCTAAATAGTGTTCACCAGCCAAATATGCTTATAAACATCAAGCATGAAGGAGTAGAGATGGGAACGAGGCACAGAGCTCACAGAATTTTTCCAACCCCATTCCATATAAAAACCCAAACTACGACATTAAGCCTTTAGAGCCAATACCTCCAAAAAATCTCAGGATCTTTACAAATCATCATTTCTCCTTGATACACCGAGAAGCTGTGCTGATCCCCCAGCCGTGGCTCTCTCTGACCTACAACAAATCCCTTTGGAAAGAGCAGCCAAGTGTGTGTTATCCCAACTGCTGTCACACCACGCGCGACAGGGCTGGACCGCTCCAGCACCGCGGCTGCCGCTTCCCAACCATCTGTGAGGTGACCGTGTTGGACTGGTCAAGCTGCAGAGTGAGTAGCTAACAAGCATTAACAACATCTAGCCCATGTGTTCTGTCTAGTAAAATGCCAACCCATCTGTCTGTAACACCAGCGACTCTGTAGAAGCCATATGCAGGAGAGACATAAATTAGGGAGAGAAAAATCTCCTGTTACTTTCTCTGCAGTGACTCTGCAGTTGTCGCTGGGAATGAGAGGGACTGGGTGTTTTTTAAGTTCTGTTTTCCCAGCCAAATCTCAGGCTCACGTAGCTCTCCAGCCCTGCCATCCAGAGGCAGTTTCTAGTCTGCACCTGACCCTGGTGAACACGGCTTGGCACAAAGTGAAAAGTAGCTGCAACTCAAACCAGGTTCCAAACTGCTTCCCCAGGAGAGCCAGAAGAAGACAGAGAACTTGAGGGAGATACCAGGGACTGGCAAGTGGACCCAGCATACAAGAATCCCTCAGTTAGACAAGGAGTTCATTAACCAGCCAAGCTGCTTATCACATTCCTCTCCATCTCCCTTGCTGGAAGCTCTCCCAGCTGGAAGGGAACAGAGGAGCAGTAAACCAAGAACATGGAGTTTCTGAACATGAAAAGGAAGCACCTATGGGAGAAATGCAAAAAAAAAAAAAAAATCATCTGTGTGAGCTGTAATTAAGATGGGCTGTTCCCAAGGCAGGGAGATACTCCACTTGTGAACTGCAGCCCGGAGCATGAGGTCTGTAAGAGGATACAAGCAGCAAAGTTTGCCCAACCCTGCATCAGTGAGAGACGTCTGGAACCACGGAGAATTCTGATGGCAACTTTTGAAGCTGCAGCATTGCCTGGGAGATAGGCAACCCCTCCCCAGAGCAAACCACTGCTCCCCAAGAGGCAGAGCTTGCTGGAGCCTTCATCCCTCACTGAGTCACACCACACACATGCTTGGCTGCTCCTGCATCATGGTCCTGCTCAGAAACCTCTGCTTTCATGTCTCTGGATTAGAGCAAATCAGCAGGAAAACCCAAGACTCCCCTCTGAAGTGCCTGCACATGGCACAGAGTGAAAATAGGTCATACAGACTTCAGAACTCACCAGCTGCCAACTGGAAATGAACCCCTGAGTTTGGGAGCTGGGCATCTCACCTTACATGAGATGGAGGGAGAGTGCCTGGGGCTGGGAATGGTTAATGAGCAGAGGACACACGCCTGGGAGGCACATCTGGAGTGACTGCTACTCTGCCACACTGCAGATGCCATCATGTGATTAATACATTTATCCTCATCATCTTTTTGGTATCCTTCTGAAAGTCTTTCTGTAAGTGGGGTGGATGGAAGGCTAAAGAACTGAACGAAATCCTGTGACCAGCAATGGTTCAAGGGACTGTAAGTGATAAACTTAATGACAAGCAGACAATTAGACCTTAGCTCTGTGGCTGAGGGATGGGACAGTATATGGAGCATGCCCGTTCCCGGCTCATTGGGTTTGCAAGGCTTGTGGGGGAAGGAGTAACAGATGGACCTGATGGCAGATTACAGCTGAAATTCTCACCATGTTTATTCATTACCCTCTTCTAGCTCTTGTTTGTCATAGTCTGGCACCCCGGGCTAAAATGCAGGTTCAAACCTTCCATCAAGGAAATTGGTGACACGTATTAGTCACCTCTGCACAGAGCCAGTGCTCTGCATCACAGCCAGCCCTGCTCAGGGCTGTGCAGACCAAAGCCACCGCTCATCTGAGAACAAGAATTGGTCAATAATTACCCCTTCCCATGGGACCGTGTGACTTGCTTACAGTTATGATCTACCAAAGTAGAGTTTAAGTGTTGGCTCTGGGAACAGCATTAGTTGCCATTGCAGCATCAATAACCAAATGTCACGATGTTAGCGTGAGTTGGGGAAGGTGCTTTTACTGCTCTTGCTTTTTTCTGCCTCACATTTTCTTCGTTTTTCTTCATTTGAAATCGCTGTCATCAGCACGACTGTCAGCAGGACCAAAGGAAGCCTGAGTTGACAGTACCCGGAAAGTCAAAGAAGGAAGCTGATTCTGAACATGCAAAATTATTTTCTTGTGTCCTCAAGAATGAGTTTTAACCCATAACAGCTCAAAATTTGTGCTGTGGGGAAGCACATTTCTCAGACTGCATCTATAGCCACAAGTGGAAGTTAATACTGAGAAGAAGATATTATTTTTAAAATGTCAGCATTTCTTTTCTCAACTTCAAGACTGCTGAGTTCATGGAGCTGATGGATGCCAGTAATTCTGTTTGTGGAGGTACTCAACCAGACTTGTAGTCCACAGGCAGGAAACCTTGAAGAACAAGATAGTAAGGAAACCACTCAACTGGCCTGTGCAGGTTGGGTATATCCGACTTCCTTGAAATGGGTTTTTAATGGTAAAACCCAATGTGAAACAAAGAGACACAGGACTCCTCTCTCCTTGAGCAGGTCTGATCTCACCGTAAGATTCAAGACTGTGGCTCAAGAGACAGAGGTTGCAGCTGAGGAGTGAATAAATAGGAAGATTTCAGTATTCACTGAAACAGTAGGAGAAATGCTACTGTATCCCTTGGGGGGATGCTGAGCCCCTTGGGCTAGGACACATTTGCTGAAAGCTCCTGCTGCTGCCGCCTGTGCTGTCACTTGGCACTAACCTCCTGAAGAACATGGCAAGACAGCACTGCTGGTTCTCATGTCTGGATGAACATGCTCCTCTCCCCGAAGGGAAAAGGAGAGGTTTTGTGTTTAGTGAGTGCACCATGTTCGAGCAACCTCGGAGGAATGTGCCTGGGGCCCTGGGGCTCCCCATCTGACACACATCTGACTGGTTGTCTCTTCCTGCTGGTGTTCTCCCACTGATGTGCTGCCATCCGCCAGTCAGCTCCTTTTGCTGCAAGTGCAGGGGGGGAAGAGATTTATGCAGACACCATGTATGCAATTATGAAAACAGAAGACAAGACACCCGGATATCACACAAATTGATGCATTTTTGCTGGCAGGCTTTTTGCATGATCCGGTAACAGCTGTCATGCTCCAGTTTCTCTCATCTGAGGTCTGCTACCACTTCAGCATCCTTCCACATCCTTTCAGAGGGCTTCCTTCCCTTCCTGGTGCAGCCTGCTCCAGATGCCACAGCAAGGCAGGCAGTAGCGTGGGATGCAAAGGGGAGACAGCATGGCTGCTTTTCATAGCAGCACTAAAATGAAATGTTCACTTCTTCAGGCAAGATGCTGCTCATTAGCAATGACCTCGAGGCATGCAAGCTGCTCAACCAGCACTCTCTCCCACTCTGGAGCTCTTTAAAATTTGCCCTTTTCCTGTGCCAAGTCTTTCGGCAAGCTCCCCTAAAAGCCCAGCAGTGATCTGCAGAGATGCACACACACACACTGTCCAGTGCTTTCTGGAGAAAGGTGGTGATGGTATGGAGCTTGGACTTCATACCTTGTCCCCTACTCAGCATGGCATTAAAAGGAAGGAAAGGACAAGCCTACAAGTTTCCCTGCCAAGTCAGCTCCTGCTGTGAACTCTAAAGCCTGGGAGCCTGTTAGTGCCCACATCCCCCTGGTTTTCAGCACTCCGTGCAATGTTTGCTTTTGTAAATAGATTTAACCTTTCTAAAATTAACAACAGAAGAGAACTTCTTCTGGCAGAACACCAGTTTTAGGAAGATGGAGGAACACAACATTTTCCAAACACTTGAAAACTGCAGACTAAAGATATGTGTTAGTCTCTGCAGTGCATGCTGGTTTTGCTCATTATTCTGAATGTTAATACATTAATAGATCCTCTCCTGATTAACGGCTGCACTAGGCTCTCTTTCTAGGAACACATATGGCTCCTTCTTGCCACAATATTGGAATAGAGAGCCAAAATATTTAAACACTGACTCTAATAAAAGATTTTATCACCCCCATCCTGATGTAAATAGCTAAGGCTGGAGCCAGCTCTTAGCTCTACATGCCTATCTTTCAAGAAGTTCTTAATCAAATATGAATGAACTGGCTGAGTCCCATTTGAAGTAACTGGGCTGTCTGTGGTTACAGTTCTGCAGCAACAAAGCCACTGTGACACCCTCTCACCTTGCAGGATGCTCTGGGTCTGGCTGAAAGGAGCTCATACTAGTTGGGGTTTTACACCCAGGTGTGTGTGCAGGGGCTGGTTCTGCCTGCAAGAGAATACTTTTTTTTTTCTTTCCCCACACCTGCAAGGTTAAAATATTGTCCTGAATTAAGATGATTTTCAGGGGACTTCAAATGCTTCTCTCCCAGATGTCTACACTCAGCAGCATTTATCCTACCTGCTGAAGGACAAGGGAATTACCCAGCACACAGCCCAGAGGGTACAGTAAAAATTCTGGTAGTGTATGTCAGGCTTGTTTGGAGTTGCAGGTCAATTGTCAATAGAGAATTGCCTAAAAGATCTGTTCCTCCCACATTATTTCCATGCTGTGCCATTACCTTTCCTCTCTGCCATATGTCCTGCACTAATCCTACCTGTCTAGTGCCATCAGCTGCCAAAATAAACAGCAGTTCCCACTTTGTGCTCCTTGCCATGCTGTTGATCAGACCTGTCACTGGCTAAGAGTTACACAATCTGACTGCTAGTAAAACCCTGAAATTAAAAAAAACCTCTTTTTACATTTCAACATTCAGAGTGAGACCTGCAAGGGGAGGGACTTCAGGTTTGTACTCCAGAAAACATTTATCATTACAGAGCTGAAGCATGATGCAAAAATAAAAGTCCTCCAAACCTGCTTTCACACATTCCCCAGCGTGCCCAGAGGTGTTCCTGCTGTGACCCACCTAACAATGCTCTTGAGAATTGTTTTCACAAGCAAAAAACACAAACAAAACAGCAAAGGAGTCAAGAAGTATTTCTTCAAATGCCTCAAATCTAAGCTGTGCTCTAAATACATTGTAGAAACAGCACTAATATATATTCAGATGTTACAGAAGGCCACAGGAAAAGACCTCAGCAAACATTGAACTGGTCCTGACTGAGACGTCGGGATTATTTGAGATCACTGACCTCGTCCTGCTCAACCAGACTATTTTACAACTCTATTACCTTTATTTCTGTGTATATAGATGCACATGAGATACCTAACATTCTTTATTGTGCAAGAACCAGACGGAAAGCAGAAGATGCAGATGAGAAAACAAGCGGATGAGCTCCCTCGGAGGTTTCACGGACAAAGATGTTTAAATGAAGTAATTTAAAAAACCAGAAAGAACCTCACAAACAAAGTGCTTCTGAGCATCTCATTTCACTTGCTTGTTTTCAACTACATTTGAAAAAAAATACTCAGAGGGAACCAAACCACTTTAGCTGCTGCTTCCTCATTCCTGATGTCCTCTGGAGAACATCCCCAACCTTTTTTCCTACCAGTTACAGACCAAAATTTCTAGAACAAGTAACTCTACAGCAGAGAGGAGAACTGAAAAACATTATGCAGTCATTGCTTGTCACACCTCTGAAGGGCAGGGAAGAACCAGCATGGCCTGAGACTGACAGACAAGAAGAAATGGGCTTCCTACACCAGCAGAGCAACAAAGAACCCAAAGGATTTGGCTCTCGAGCCCCGTTTGCCTCCTTTGCTGCAGAAACCAGAGCTTTCCCAAAACACAGGGCTGAAGAGAACGTGCCAGATGTGGGACTCAGTTGTGCAATAATCAATCCCAAACTCAGTGGCACAGTGTGGGGAGGGAATGCCCAAATAAAGCCAGCAGTGATGCCCAGGCACCTGCAGCATCCCCTGGGCACAATCCCAGCCAGGGCTCAGCCTGCCTCGGGAAGGGCCCTTCAGTGTGCACAGGGCTGTTCCAGCCCAACAACCAACCCATTCATCCCCATGACTGCTCCTTTCAGGACGAGCTGACACATCCTTCCCACAACAGAACCCTGCAAATGACTTTATTTAACCAGGGAAACAGATTTGTGTTGTTTCTAAAGACAAACGAATCTAGTTTTGGCTGCAGAGGGCCGAGCTGGGTTCCTCTCTGTGCCAGTAAAAGCACTGGGATTGTGGAGGAGACTTAAGAGACTGTGTTTACTTTCAGTCTCCCATGGATCATAACTGAACAGAGAAAAAGGGCTCACACAGCACAACAGATCAGGCTGTAACTGTAAAGGAGCTCAGCACTCTGGAGGCTGTTTCTCTCAAGCTCTCAATGAATTTTTTTTAATTTAGTGAAAGACTTCCCAGTTTACTGGTCTGCAGTGAGAGTGGGGCATTTTGGGGAGAGGATGGTGAAGGAGATTTCATAGAGTCACAGAATAGTTTGGGTTGGTAGGAACCTTGAAGATCATGTAGCTCCAATTCAAGTGGGATGCTGCCCACTAGATCAGGCTGGTGAAGGAAGATGCTTTTCTTTATTACTTTGTCACTTTTCAGCACATTCATAGTCCCAAATGTGGTTGAGCTCTGCTCAAAGATGCAAATATAAGTATTTCTGTGCTAGAGGTTCCTATCTGTGTGCTCCAGCCAAAAGAAGAATGGGGAAAGAAGTCCCCAGAGAAGCAATGAAAACTGCCCAGGGTCACCAAGCAGGTCAGCAGCAGAGGCAGGAACCATGGACAGATCCCGCAAGTCCCCCAAAAACACGCAGGCTGTGGGGAAATCTCTGGTCTCTGGTGCAAAAGCAGAGCCAGATGTAATGACATGCATTTATCCCTAAGTTGCTATGCAGGGAGGCACAATTCTTTACTTTTTAGTGCCCTGTTATTTAACCTTAATGCTCCACTGACATTATTTTTTGTATAGAATGTTATATATGTGTCTGTGTATAAACGTATAAATAGCACAGATCAGAGGTGACCTTTAAGTTTGTGCATGTGGAGATTCATACAGCACGAGGGCTAGCTGGGAGGATGAAGTCATTAAGATGTGTTCTCATCTAAAGTTACTTATGAATTATTTGTAAGCTATTTTCTCACTTATTTTGTTATAATACCCACACATACTCACTCACCAACCAGTAAAAATAGCTTTCCAGTGAATTCATGTTTCGGAAGTCTGTTTGCCTATTTTCCCTTTGTGCTGCAGCTGCTGTTGCCATGCTGTCGTTGCTATGTTTTCCTTTTTCTTTCCTTTTCTTAAGAAGGGAAAAGGAAAAAAATCTATTCCCTAAACATTCTAGGCTCAGTTCATGGAAAAAAATACCTGAGGTAGAGCCTAGAGGAATAAACCATAATCTGGCTGAAAGAGCATAGTTGATGTGTGGAAGAAAGCCTTTTTGACATTAATATACAGATTCTTCTCTGAAAGAGTTAATGAAACTACCAATATTATTTAGATCAGGTAAAGATCACTAAAAAAGAGTATTAATGTAGTTAGAAAATGGTCAGGGAAAGGTGAAACTCCATGCTGAATAGGTTGATAAGGCAGCAGAGGGGGAAAAAAAAGATTTTAAAGAGTAGATGTGGCCAAATCTCATCTGGAAGACAAGACAATGAAGTTGCTCAATAAAACAGTTCTTAAAAAAGCTTGAAAGCTAAAGTTTGTCTCTGTGGGACAGCTCTGAGAAATACTAGTGCTCTTCCCAAAGGCTGCAAGCCCAAGGTGGAAAATTTGGTTCTGAGCTGTGGGTCCCAGTTTGCTGCTTTCTGCCTCTGGTCCCTATAGGAACAGCAGGCAGAGTTTGCCAGACTGGGGTTGGGGCTCAGCAATTAATTTCTGAAGAGACAATTTGGGTTGCCCATTCTTCCTTTGTGTCTCAGCTCCAGAGGAACTTGGATGACTCCTCCACCCTCAGCCCCCTGCCAGTTCCTGTGGAGGACCGTGGAGAAGAGCCGGCAACACGATGGCAAGAATCCATCGTTTCAGCCCAAGGACTGATGATTTAGAGCACAAAACCCCCCTGTGAGATGGCAAAATGACTTGGGTGGCTTAAAAGTGTGGAGAACTGTGAGGGACCACGAGGACCTGTGAGATTTGGGTCACTGGGCAATGCTACAGCAGAAGGAATTCGATACAGACAAGTGCAATATAGCGCGTGTTGTTCTGCCAATTTAAAGGACTCTTAACATGCTGATGTGTTGGAAATGATGTAACCTCTCAGAAAAATAAAAAGCCAAGTGCCACGGTGGCCAGCTACTAGACAATTTCTCAGTGTACAGTGTCACTCAAAACACCAAGTAAAATGTTAGAATAAAATGTGTTAGAAAATAAGGCTGGGAGTACCATGACACGGTTTTATACAAGTTGAGAGCATGTCCTCTTCTGAGCAGTGAGTCAGCCTTGGTGAGTTCAGTACAACATGAGGGCAAAAGATGAATTAGGTTTTCCCTGTTTGAGGCATGTGCTGTTTAACCTGTCTTTCTTCTCATCACTGACTGCATCCCAGGGTCATTGGGAGAAACATTAAGGGCTGCAACAATTTACTGCAGAATTAAGACAGGTAACAGGAAGCAGAAGATGGGCAGGGTGATGAATACTGAGTCAGATGTTACACTGAGACTGAGATGTTAGAACAGAGACTTCCAGTATTTCAGGTACTCTTCAGCCATTACCCTCTTTGGCTGAGGTGGGTGAGTGTTACAAAGCGCAGCTGGATTTCTCTCTCTGGAGTTTGGCTGCATTAGCTGCCATTTTTCTTCATGGAAAACCATGTTTCCATAGGTCAAAAAACCTCCAACCCAGACCTGTGTGGGGCAGGGGTGCTGTTCCTGACTGTAAGCTTAAAGCACAGCTCAATCAAGACCAGTTCTGCCATTCACTGTGTATTTATTACTCCCGCCTTTACCCACATCCCATCAGCCCCAGATTTTGGGGTCTGACAAGAACCTCTTTCCATGAGGACTGCCCCTTCCAGCCAAGCCAAAGAAATCACACAGAGCTACTCAGTCCCATGATTAAGAGCTGTGAGTCAGGAGCTTCCAAGTTTATTCTTCACTTTGAGTCCCAGCATGAACTACACAAGTAGCATCATTTCTCTGCATCTCAATATCCTCACCCTCCACTAGAACTAATAACAACTCCTCCACTGAGCAGGCCTGCTGTGAGAATCAATTGGTATTTGTAAAGTCCTTTGAGAAATGTAAGGCACAGTCTGTATGTGAAAATTATTGATATGATTCATTACCAGGCATTCATATTCTATTTATGCAACTCCCAGTCTATTACTAAATATATTGTCCATTTGAATATTGAAATCACTGCTGCCAGTAATTTTTGCTAATGTTACACTGGTCTTTCAGAGGTAGCTTTTTTGACTTCAATGGGAGAATTGTGAAGGCAGTGAAAAGGGGAACAAATGCCAGGAGAGGAATTTAAAAAAGGACAACAGCTCTGTGCAGGCTTCATAGAAAACAATAAAAAATCCATTTAACAAATAACTTTGTGCTAACACTTTCCTGATTCCTCTTCCTGTTCTCTCTTTTCCTCAGCTGCATTTTTGTGAAAAACTGATCTCCATTAGCCTTTATCTGCAAGATGAAAATGAGCAAAGCTGAGTGCATTGTGTCTCTCCAGACCACTTGCTCCTCACACACTGCCTCGGGTGATGCCTAAGACCCTCTTGGTGACCAGGCTCCTTTTCAGAAAGTGAGGATGCTCCATCCAAACCATCACCCTCCAACCCTCAATCACCAGCTCCAACTTTCCCCTGCCTTTTACTTTGCCATGCTCCTGAAAGCAGCAAAATCTGGGACTTCTTGGAGAGTTTCTGAGAGGAGAGAGCATATGTCTATACATTATATATTTATTCACACACTGAGACATGTTCTCACTCTCGAGACACACACGGTATGTTCCGACTTTCTCACTCCAGCATGTTTTGCAAATCTCTTCTCCACCCCCTCTATTCCCTTGTTTCACTTTATCAGGATCTTGTTTAAGGGAAATGCTGCTTACTGTACACTGGAAACATTAACATCAGGTCAGCAGAGCATTTATTGAGATGCAGCTGCAGGACAGGGAGTGATGGGGCATGGCTCTTTCACTGGCTCAGCTTCTTTTCCTTCCAGTTGGAAAACTTGTTTCCTTGCTGTGATCCTTTTGCTCACTCTTGGTGCTGACAAAATGCTGCCAATATCTGTGGTGTGGGAACTCAAGGACGATCAATATTTTGTTTGAATCAAACACAATGATTTTTTTTTGTTTGGTTTGTTTTCAAAGATCAACATTTTGCAATTAAACATGTCAAGACATGGGGAAAATTGAGGTGGGAGTTCTTTTGTGAAAGGCAGGAGAGAGAAGCACAAAAGTAGAAACCAGAGCAAGCCAGCAGTGAAGCCAATAGAAATCTGCTGTGTTGTTTCTTCTTCCTCTTAATACATTTTTTACGAGAAGTGAGATCTTTGATTACATTTTTGATTAGGAGAGACAGGCATTGCCCTGCCCAGTGCACAGTTAGAAGGAAAGGAGCCTTTCATGTTCACAGATATCAGACATCAAAACAGCCATTCCCAACTCTTAAAAGGATCAGACAAAACTGCAGCTCTAACTGTGCCATGGTACTTTGGTGCAGGCAGGTTCCCGGTGGAAAGCATTCTCAGAGCTGTAAAAAATCCTGTGGAAGCTGACACTCCTGTTGAGTGTGGGGAGAAATATGAGAAATTTCTCCCAGAGAAGTCCAGGACCATTGTAGGGGCATTTCAGAACGAGCAGACAGAGAGCCGTGACAGCCAGGCCGCAAGGAGAGCTGCCAAAAAGGAGCTCCTGGTTGTAAAGAATGGGTAGGTGCTCCATCAGAGGGTCCAGGTAGGACAGCTCAGCAGGGAAAGCAGCCAGCAGAGCACACCCAAGAGCAGATTGTGCAGATGAATTACATCTCTCCTTCCTGAAGGCTCATGGGCTTACTGAAAGTCCCAAAAATGCTGATGCTCAATTGCAGGACAAGAGCACTGACAACCAGCTCCACCCTGCAATGCAACTGATCTCTGCCTTCAGAGCTGCAGAGCCCCAGTGGCCTCCCTGGTTTAGAGGTCACCTTGACACCCTGACAACCTGCAACAGCTGAATTGTGTGAACAAGACATCAGAGCCCTGATCTTGCATTGCTCCAGTTGAATACTAACAATGGCAATGCAATGTCCTGGCTTATCCCTCACCACCACTGCAAATGGACTTCACCTGGCAGTGGGATCTGCAAAAACTCAAAGGCTGAAATGAGACAGGATAGCAAATCAACTCATGGATTCATTCAGAGCTCAGTTCAGCCTGGATTCAAGCACCTTCTCCTGCCACAGCTTGCCAGCATGCATTACAGAAGAAAAAATCCAAATCCTTGACAATTTTTCAAGGTCCAAAGCAGGGTTTTTCTAGGTTGGTGGCAAACACCATGTCCATCTTCCCAGAATTTGGCTCAGCTGTGCAAACAGATGTCCTGAAAGCATTGGCTGCACCTGAAACTAACTTGGATGCTAATTCAGACACCTGAAACTTCTCCATATGTCCCCAGTGCTGAATACTGACCCTCAGCCATTAAATGGACTTGCTGGTGCAGAAGTAGTTCCATCTTCTCAGGTATCCAGCCAGTTTCTAGTCTTTCTTTACAGAGGAGTGTCCTTCAAAGCCTTGCAGCATCACCTCACCTCCACCATCACCTTCTGTGTACCCTCTAAGTCAGGACATCACATAGAGAGGGCATTGGGACTGCACAGCCACCAACACCAGGACACCATCCAGCCCAGCCTGTCTCTGTCTGTGGTCTCCATCCCTGGCAGCAATGATCCAAATGGCATTAAGCTGACTCCATGCTCAGACTTATCACAAACACGTTGCAATGGACATTTGTTCCTTCTACCAAGCCTGCCATGGATTTTTATCCAGTTTTTCCTGTCTAATACAGCAATAATGGCAGAGCAAGGGAGTCTGGAGATTCCCACAACTCACCCTGGATGGTGCATTGACACCCAGCCCTACATCTACATTAAAGATGAGCAGAGCCATCACTCAAATGCCAAGTGCTGGGGTAAGGTAAGAGCGTGGATGACAAACAGCTGCCTCCAGTTCAGGACAGACACTGCAGAGCTGCTGCTGGAAAATTCAACCCCATCTTCCACTGAAGTGCCATATCTATCCAGGAGATAAATAGACCTTATTTCCTTCTGCACACATGTCTGCTACTGATACGCACCAGCAGTGGCTCTGAACATCTCTTCTGCTGCTCTGCCCAGCCAGGAGGTCGCAGCCTTTTCACTCTGATGCAGGCTTAGCTCGTGGGATCCCAGCCCCTTTTTTAGAGAGTGTAATTCACAAGCACACTTCCCAGCTGGATCAGCTTGCAGCAGCTTGTCCACTTAGCACAGGGGCAGGTGAGAACACGCTGTACTCCAGCGCCGCCTCGTATCGGCCTGTCATTAAACAGCAGATCCGCTGCCATTGATTTCAGTTACATTTCTGTTCCCAGCAAATGCTCTAGAAACACTTATCCCAAAGCCTGAAGTGCTCCTGAACACACGCCCTCCTTGTTTGCTACTGTTTATTGATGCACTCAGTAACTCTCAGTGTGGAAGGCAGACTGGAGGAATGCTGCAATCTGATTTCCTCCCCAAGATTGCCAGTGGGATCAAAGCAGCAGTGGGAGCACAGCCATTCTGTTGCTCTTGTGGCTTTTCCCTCTGTGAGACATGGAGACCTTTGATGGTGTTTGAGGCTTTGATTTCACTGGCTGCACTGATTTGATGACACCACCAATTGTTATTTTTTAATCTCTACCAAACAACAGTGAGCTGCTGAAGCTTGAGCACAGCCCCATGCAGTGATTAGCTGCATGGTGGAAGAAAAGTAAGATTTCCCCAACACTGAGGCCTGAATAACAATGAGTAGATTAATTTTTCTAGGAACATTTTCCTGCAAAGCAGCTTTTAGAAAAATCCAAGGGATATTTTGTCCTCTGGATGGTGAGAAGAAACCACGAAACAGTTCATCCTGCAACCTGAAGGAACATTCCTGTATATGATCTCAGAGTCAGAGGATGAGCTCGAGGTACAGAAACAAACAACACATGCCATGAACTTGTGCAGAAGTCTCCTCCCAAGCACAGCTGCCTCGTGTTGATCTCACCCTAGATCCTGTTCACCCACGTGCCATCAGAGCATACTAAAGCCAAGACCCCAAGCTCTGTGCATGGCACACCTGTTGAAGCAGGCTGGTCTGCATTCTCATGCTACAAAGAGGGGGAGAATGAAGAAAAACAAGGAATAAATGCACATATCTAGATATCTTTGATATCTACAAAGAACCTGTGTTTGTGAACAAAGGAGTGAGGCAGGAATGGATGCAGAGCCAGGGAGTTCACAGGCACTGGCTGGGCATGTTCAGCTCAAGCAAGCCTTATCCCAACCACTTTATATGTAACTACCTTAGCTGAAATGCCACTTAATTTAAAATATCCAGGAAACAAAATAATGTCTTCAAGGTCAGGTGAGGCCAGCTTGTTAAGGGCAGGACAATTTTATTTCCTGCTGACTTGCCACCCATACTAATGGTTCCACCACAAGAGCATTGTCAAGGTGAAAGGAGCAGTCCACAATTCCAGACTCGAAACCCGTGATGTGCAACCAGACCATTGGCAGCTTCCTTCTCATGGCTGGTACAGTCAAACAGCCCAGCTCCCAGTCCCAAATGCCCACCTGCCTGCAGGGGCTTCTGCTGAGTTGGAAATGAGAACAGAAACCTTGGAGAAACACTTCGAGACATGAGCCTGTGGTTGCCCTGCTCTCCAGATGTGTGGTGAGCACCAGAGGAAGGGACATCCCTCGACAGCACAATGACAATGAATACAGGGATTTACAAACCACACTGGATGCAAATGGCTCAGGAGCCCGTCTGCCCTGGGTTCCTGTGGTGCTGCTGGCACACACTGAAACACTGTGGAGGCTGGGGACAACAAAACTCAATCCACTGGTGTCAAGGGACACCTGGGATATCGGAGCAGCGTGAGCCATCAATGGCACCTTCCAGTGCTCTCCTTCCCAATTCACAAATGACCATTTCCATAAAGGCTGAGGGATCAGAGAGAGGAAGGTACTGAATTAAAAACTCCACAGCATCATCAGGAGACAGGTTCTGCACAGCCACAGAACTGCACCTGGTGAGCAAGCAAAGCCCTGAGGCAATGCCCAAGCTGATTAAAATAAAGACATACTCCTCCACATGCTGTGCTGCCTTGTACTCATGCTGTTCCTCAGTTTTTCAGTTTGTGAAATAGAGGAATATTTGCTGTACCTCGCAACAGTCCTGGAAGGCTTAATTCATGTTTGTGAAGTGCTTTCAGATCTTAAATTGGAAGGCATGAGAAAGCACAAGTTGTTATTATAATTGCATTATTAAGTGCTGTTAAAAAAAAAAATCAGCTTATGTTTCATAGAATTCAGGTCCTTCCTCAGACTAGCTTTATGTCCCTTGACACATGTATTTGACAATAACCCAAATAGCCTTGATCTTTTATTCCCAGCAGGGTTTTCTTTATACCTTAATGAGGTCTCTTCTTAATCTTTTTTTCCAAGGATAAACACCTCATCTCAGTATAACCAAACTCTCTGAGCTGCTGTGTGTGAGCCTGGTTTCCCTCTGCCAGGCTGGATCTGCTTCTGTAACACCAGCCCAGAGAGGGGTCCAGGCTGGTCAGGATGGGTGGGATGTCACGTGTCCCTCACAAGATGCCACGATACACTTGCAGATTTGCATGAGATATCTCTTATTTTTCTGCCACTTAGGGCATTCCTGCAATTCTCTACTGCTCCTGAGAGCCATGCCAGGTTTAGTCCCAAATACAGCAGTATTTTTATCTCTCTTGTCCATAGTGCCTGATAGTCAACCTTATTTCTGTTGCGTAGCAGAAGAGGCCTCCAGGATATATTCCTGACTATATTTCTGTCTTGAGACTCCAATATTTCACTTCCCTTACCCTTACCATTACCAAATCACTCAGAGATCTACAGCCTTGTTGATACTGACTTTCTTCTCTCCTCAATCCTTCTCTCAGGTTTCCATTTTTTCCCCTCCTATCATCTGCAAATTGCATCGTTTTTATCTTTCGCTATGCTGGAAATCTTATCATGAAAGAGAGACTTTTCTTTTTTCTTTTTTTAATTAGTACTTGGTAATATTACCAAGCTGTGAGTTTATGGCTTTGTAGATCTTATATTTTTGACACTAATTACTCACAAAGGCTTTTAAAGCAGCATTTCAACATAGCAACTGGCATGACTGTAATTAAGTAAGAAGCAGCAAATTTTTTTTTACATTTCAGAGAAAGTCTCCAGCATTCCTGCCCTGTAACACAGCTCAGCCCCTGGTATTGCTCCAGTGAATGAGACCAGATGTCAAAAACATATTACTCCCAATGCACACACAGGCCTCCCCCACCCTCTCCCAAGCCCTTGGCTGATGTATTAATAGTGCTGTCAGCACAGAGCATCCACAGGGATTCACCACTTGCCTATTGCCAATCTGAAGGGCTTGGCTAATTTTAGATTTGTGGTTTCTGCTACTTGTGGGAGAGTGTTTTCCCCCTGTTCAAACCTCAAAGACTCGTGTTCTACCGACCACATGACTGCACTTGATTTATTTCTTCCCCATCCCACCCTCACTGGGAGCCAGAAGGAGCAGGAGGGGACGTACTGGTTTCCATACTGATGCTGGATGTGCTGCCTGGAAGGTGCCAGGGCAGCAAGTGCTCTCATGATATGTTTGTAAACTAGCTGTTACGGAGATGATCAATTAAAGGCGTCTCAGTGGGGAGAGTTTCATTCCACTGGCCTAATTCATTTTCAAATTACTCCAGGATGCTGCCTTTTACTATTACATTATTTGTTCTGAAACTCCAAATTAAGATTTTATAGCGCCATTAATTTTTATGCAGAAATTACCATTAAAATCAATGTTTTCTGCTTAAAAGTTGACAGTTGGAGATGACTGATTGCCCAGCCTGTTTCCTGCTGCTGGAAGTGGATGGGTCCATCCTCATGTGCTGCTAACTCTGAGCAATGTTTTCACTGCCCCCTACCAACTCCTGAGCACATCCATCTGAAGGAGCTGTGACATCCTCACCAACATGTGTGTCTCCAGCATCAAAGGTTGTTTCCAGCACCTCCTGGAGGATGCAGATCCTTCTTCTGCTGATGAGCCAAGGGCAGTGATGGAGCCAGGTCTCCAAAGTTGGGTAGGTGGGAGTGCTGCCCTTCCTTCTGCTCTGGCAGGGAGAGCTCAGGGCAAAGGGCATCCCTGGCCATGACAGCTCCTCTTGCTGCACCAGAACAGCCACTCAAGCAAGGTCTGCACCTGGGGTACCACCCTGGCCAGGCTGCTGAGGTCTCACTGCCTCCCTGCTCCATGCTGTCCCTCAGCTGCCTGTCCCATCTGTGCCCTCTTGTCCTGTGAACAGCCTGAACACTGAATTGTTGGGTGGTTTGCACAACCCACCTTCTGACCTAGGGCAGAGGTTCTCATGCCCAGCAGTTACACCAGTCCCAGCACCAGTGGTGCTGGCAGTGACAAGGACTATTCATGTGCAAGCAGTTTTACATTTTACACTGCATCAGGAGCACTTCATGCTGATGCTGGCAGAGTGAGCAGCCGGACCACTCCCAGGAATCACTCCCAGGAATTTTGTTTTCTAGTTCTGAGGAAGCCTTCAGGAAGTTGGGCAGAAGGTAAGGGGCAGAGGAGAACATATAATAATATAATAAAATAATAAAACCATAGAATGGTTTGTGTTGGAAGGGACCTTAAAGATCATCCAGTCCCACCCCCTGCCATGGGCAGGGACACCTTCCACTGTCCCAGGTTGCTCCAAGCCCCATCCAACCTGGCCTTGGACACTTCCAGGGACAGGTCAAACACAGCTTCTCTGGGCAGCCTGTGCCAGTGCCTCACCACCCTCACAGGAAGAATTTCTTCCTTATATCTAATTTAACCCTTCCTTCTGTCAGTTTGAAGCCATCCTCCCTTGTCCTATCACCCCATGCCCTTTTAAGTTCCTCTCCTGCTCTCCTGTAATCCCCCTTTAGGTACTGGAAGGCTGCTATAAGGTCTTCCTAGAGGCTTCTCTTCTCCAGACATTTTATTTATTTCAAAACATCTTTTGAAAGAAACAAAAAATATTTGCCCATCCTGTAGCAGCCAGAGGGAAACAAAATAATAAAACAGAGGGGGAAAAGTTTGATCCTCTAAATATGAGGCATATTAAGCAAAACTGAATGTGATATGTAGTGAGTATCTGTGACAAGAGCAAACTGATCCTGCTGTTGGAATATTCATGCAAATAGGAGCAATTTCACTATGATTAAAAAGGCAATTAACTGAAAAAAACGCCAGCAATTTCATAAGCAGCCTGTGTGTCAGTGAGGCCTCCACGCAGTGCTGAACTGACATTTTGTTCACTTTCATATTCCATCAACGAGATACTCACTACTACAGCTTGAGAGTACTAATTACCCCAACTGGAGGCAGATGCTCTTAGGAAGACTCCACGAGGCATTTCATACGCCCTGCACAGAGAGGGGGTTGTGCCAGCATCCTGCCTGTCCCACCCCCGCTCAGATGAAAGGCACTGGCATAAAGAGCATCCACTGCAAGAACGGGCCCAACCTGAAAATTCTCAGCCTGCAACACAAAAGCATTCAGAGAATGGAGCACAGGCAGAACTGGAGCTGCTGCCTTCTCCACTGTCTGCTGGTGGGATTGAAGGCACTTTTCCCCTCTGTGGTCAGATCCAGAATAGGGAGACACTGATGAAAAATCTTCAATCGCCCATGTGATAATTGATAGGATGCATAGGATGAGTGCAACAGCCAATAATCCCTCACAAAGCAGAGGGATTTAGAAGTAGTGTCTGCTGTTGATACATGAAAGCCCAAATAACTTGCCCCCACTCCAGAAGAAAGCTGAGACCAATGCACTGGGCAAAAGAGCAGAACCACCCATTTTCAGAGCTCTTCACATCCCAGACCAGCAAAGATCTCCATGTGACCATCACGCACCCCAAGCATCTGGTGAGCTAAGTGTGCAGTGGGCTGGCTGTCCCCTCCCAGAACCAGGCAAGCCATCCCCAGCAGCACAGGCTGCACACACCAGAGGTATCAGCAAACCCTTCTGCAGTGGCTGCTGCTCCATCAGCACTCCAGCACCCGCACAGGCAGAGCCACTGCAATATGCATGAGGTGGCTTCAGACTTGATCCCTGTGCAAGCTGAGTGTCCTCTGCTTGTCTTTGATGATTAACTGAGCACCAGGCTCACCCTCTGCTCAGGACTTTCTGTGGCTGAGGTATTTTGCAGCTAGTCAGAAACTCAAATATATTTCCTGTCCAGCAGATACTGTCTGCTCTCGAGAGCAATTTTTATTGGATTTGTAATCCCCTTTTTAGTTTTTTCTCTCCCCTTTTAATATTGTCTTTTAAGCCCTTTACCAGGCGTTCACTTTCTGAAGACCAGCAAGGAACAGTGGACAGAGCCTTTGGGTTTAAAAAGGAATATACACAGAATGTTAATGCAAGAGAAATATGCAGCACTCTGACCCCTCTCAATTAAGGTGTCATCTCCATCACCTTTAGCTGTCCTCAAAATTTGGATGTGCCCTGAAACAAACAATGAAAAGACTCAAGAAATCAGTGCTATGAGCTGAACCTGAGACATTTAACCATTTATCTCCCCAAATGTTCTGTGACTGCCTTCACTTACACAACCTTTCTAGACCAAAGTCAGTGCCAAATGCTGATCAAGGGCAAGCAAGAAATGAAACTGGAACTGTCAGACAGAAGATGAAAGGTGTTTATACATGGGTGGGTCCCACCACAGAAAACTGCAGGCACTGATACCTGGGGAAGCACTGGCACTTACAGCTGAAATGTGGCACTGAATGAGGATGGGCTGCACCTGTCTGGATACACATGACAGGCAAATCCCGACCGTCCAAGGAAATCTGAGATATGCCCTCATCTCCTCAGATCATGAATCCAATCTGCAGAGAAGATGGACAGGGAAAGAAAACGTTCCTTTTATTCCACCAAAGAGTAGGCTGAGAGGTCACAAACACAGGAGGGCAAGAGCAAACCCCTCACTTTTCTCCAAAGGAGAGGAGGATTGCAGAGGCCTTTGACAGGTTCTCCAGCCATGTGGGACTTCTACAACCAGGAGAGACAGGAGGGAAGAGCAGCACACGCCCAAGGCAAAAGGCTAAGGAGCAGACTTGGTGTGGAGCTCTTGGGAAGCATCCCTGTGGTCCCCTACTACACCATGTCCTCTTTGCATTCAGCTGAACAAGACAAGACTTAAGGTTCACTAGAAGCAATAAAAAAGTCATTTTTAGACCACTCTAGCAGGTGGAAATACACGATTACAGCTCCTTTGTACCTCCAGAGTTTGGATGAACCAGACTTCCCTCCTGTAATCAAGTGTTTTGCAGACCTCTGGGGCTCCTGGTGAAGCATGTCTCCAGCTCTGCAGCTCATTTCAGTGCTGCAAAGCCCTCTGCAAATTGAGAGGTACCTGAGGTTCACCAGGGTGCCTCAGCCCTGGCCTAATTAACAGCAACGACAAAGGGAACAGCTTTTCCCTGGCTTGCCAGTCTCTGGAGAAAAGTAACCGAATGAAGTGATGTGTGGAAATCATTTTGTCAAAAAGGAGAGGGAAGAAACTCTTTTCTCTTAATTAGCACCACTGGAGATTGGGCTGGTGAGGTCTCTGTGGCTGCACTGCTGATTGTGGCTCTGTGGCCCGGAGCCTGCTCTGGGTATAGCAAAATAACCCAGCATGGACAACATGAACTCCATCCTCCCACACACACGTTCTCTTTCCACCTCTCCTTTGGTGACCATTCCAGCATGATCTCCTTTACAGGTGAACAAAAGCTCCTTAGGTTTATTTCTCATGCTGTCCTTCTAATTCCTCATTTTGGCACCGGTCTCCCTGTGCGGAACAGCGAGCAGGATGCTATAGCCTCCCTGCATCATTTTGCTTTATGTCTGCAAACATCTGTACATGCAATTAGAGGGCCAACTCCTTTTATGTCCCTAAATGAGTAGTCTTAATCACCGCCATAAGAAATTAAACCCTGGCTGGGCAGCACAACTCAGCAATGCAATCCTGAGCCGCGCTGGCACTACCTGCCTGCAGGATCAGCCCCCGGGAGAAATCTCCCACCCAGGAGCAAGTTCTTCAGGCTTTTCTTCTCCATGGAGGCATTTTCACAAGTCTAATTACAGGGAAGCAGTGAGATGCTCCCCTGCTGTGCTCAATGCTTTCCACCAGCTTTCCAGGGCGCTGAGAGACCGAGCTCCAGGCGCTGGTGCTGCCTCACAGAGATGCTGGTTGGGATCAAATGGCTGCGAGCGAGGGTTTGGCTGCCACACTGCAGCTTCCTCTGGCACAGCTGAGGGACTTGTAAAGGGAAATGTGTGATGATATCATAAAAAATGGTATAAGCCTGCATTCCTCCAGAAACACAGCTCTTTTCTCCTCTCTCTTCACCTTCTCTCCACCAGCCTTTGATGTCGTGCCCTCTTTTTTCTCCACCTTTTCTCTGTCATTTCTCCACCACCACAATCAGAAAACAGACCCTCACAACAAGCCCATTCACCCCAGTGAAACCATCCATGTTCCACAGCCTCCAACAAAAGAAACAGGCCCCCAGAGGCTTGCTGGCACCTCCCTTGGCTGAAGGATCATAGACTATCCTGAACTGGAATGGACCCACAGGGATCACTGCATTCAGCTCCTGGCCCTGCAGAGCACAACCCCAAGAATTCCAGCTGAGAGCAATGTCCAAACTCTTCTCTAACTCTGGCAGCCTTGGGGCAGTGACCACTGCCCTGTGGAGGAGAGCTGCTCCCATGTCCAACCCAGCTCTGGTGCTGCACCATCACTGGCTTTCCACCACCTCCTCCTCCTCCCACCTGTGCCTGCTTCTGCCTTTCTTCCACCCTTCCTAAAGTGATCTCTTGCTTCCACATCCACTTTCCAAGCAAGATTCCTCCCTGAGCAACCTTCAAAGTCCATAAGGCCAGAAAAAGTTGTGGCAATATAGTGCATCTAGACGAACAGTAGGAAGCATTTTGTCCCCTGGAAAGGAGCACAGTTGGTTTGATTTGTGTATGTGCAAAATATATTAACTCCATTTTCCACTTCATCGGCCCCGGTGCCTCATGAAGCCTCTGCCTGTTCTCAGCACTTGGGTCTTGAGGAGTATTTTGTTCACCTTGCCATCAGATTTTATGGCATGCATTCCAGTGACCATTTTGGATTCCAAAGGAGTGCTCAAAATGCACACAGTCCTAATTTTTCTCCTTTAGATTTATGATCTGCTCTTCCGCTATGTAGCTTAAAGTCATTTTATTTCAAGCAGGAATATTTTAAAAGAGTAATCTGTATGTGCATGTCAGGGAAAAGAATTAATTATTGCTCTAATTAAAAGGGCACTGATGAAAATAATCTCTCCCTTTTCCTGCTGATTTTGCCGTTTTTCTGTAAGCTTTACATTTTTGCATGTATATGTTTCTCAAGTAGTTTAAAATTAACAGGGCTTATTTTATTTATGCAACAGTATCAACCAGGAGTTGTGCATCAGCAGAATGCACATTAAGCTGATGGCAAAGGCAAACATCAATGATTTTGTGTAGGTCCTAGCTAAGTAGTTGTTGTTATTATTATTATTGCTGTTGTTGTTATTATCACATGAAATCCCGGATCCTTTAAAGAAGCCTAAAACGCATTTCCTCTTCCCGAGGCTGCACTTCAGGTTTAAGAATCTGAAATGTGTCAATTAAATTTTGTGACTGCAATGTGCTTTTAAAAGGCACATCCCTGGAGATCCTCCCCCTCCCCGGGCAGCACAGCCCAGCACTCAGGGCTGGTTGGATGGACCCAGACGTGGTTCAGGTCCCAGCCTGGGGACACCACGGGCTCGGGGTCCCCCTGCACTGCCTGTTTTCTCCCCATGTGGCTGGAAAGGTGGCTCTCATCCCGTCCCCAGCCCGCCCCATGTCACGGGGTCCCCAGGCAGGGCTGCTCAGCCATATGGGAACGTTGGCTCCGTGGAGTGCTGCTGCCACTGGGGATGGGAACAGCTGGATGGAGCCACCTGGCCCTGTGAGCTGCGCCAAGCTCCAGCACAGCTATCAAAGATAGTGTCAGCACAGCCTACATGCATCTCCTCCTGTTTTGCCTTAAGGGAGAAAAGGTTTCTTTAACCACAGCTTTACGGTAGTGATAGACAGGGAGAGATGGGAACTGCACAAACCAGCACAGCACTTGTCTCAGACATAGTGCCAGACATTTCTCCCTTAAATTAAGGAGGAAAAAACCAGATTAATCCTTGGGAAGATGTCATCACACAAAAGTATCTGGCCATCAGAAAGCCAATTAAGTCAGTTGTTTGAAACTAAAAAAACTTGGGAACACAAAGTGGGGAACAAGCAGGAGTTCACAGTGGGATGTATGGAGTGATCCACAGAACCCCAGGATTATGCCACAGAATGGGTAAGGTTGGAAAGGACCACATTGGTCACCTGATCAACCTCCTTGCTCAAGCAGGTTCCCTAGAGCACCATACTCTGGATTGTGTATCCAAACAGCTTTCAAATGTCTCCAGAGAAGGAGACCCCACAACGCTCCAGACCAACAGCATGGAAAGCCTCGACACACTGAAAGACTTGCCAAGGTTTACATTTTAAATCATGCAAAATCCAATGTGTTCCACCCAATCTGAAAGGAAATCCTGACTTCCCAATCGATCACTGCAACTCTTCTTCCAGCAATACTTAAAGGAGAAAGAGAGAGAAGAAAAGGAATACTGGACCACTGCATAATTCAGCGTGTTTTGACAGTCACCTTCGGGGCATGTCACACTCGACTGCTCATCATTCTCAAAGATGGATATGAAAGAGGCTGGAGAAAGGGACGCTGGATGATATAATGAAGAGGCAATTAAAGAGCACAGAAAACGAAAAGACAAACCAGCTGCATCTTTCTCTAATTTATAGGACACGGAGCAGGCAGTATGACTGATTCATACGTTTCTCATCCTGCGGGAGGAGAGGATGTATGGGTAAGAAATGATGTGCAGTGTGAGGAGCACAAACTACATGGCCTCTGTTGACATGTCACTTTGTGACACTTCTCTCTCTTCCTAGGCAGATGATTGTGGAAAACCCATCAGGGTTTAACACTTTCTCCAAGCACTGATGGTTTAATGAGACACCACGGCACTTGCTGTAAATGCAGACTCAATTTTTGCACAGAGCTCGCAGCAGCAGGGGAATGCCTGCACTAAAGGGTGGAGGGACTTCAGCACAGTGACCCCCACATGTAGGTTCAAACTTAATCAAAAGTCATTTATAGTTCAGAGCTGATAAAATACTGTCTGCTGATAATTTGCAGATCCTCCTCAGGTGATGCCTTGGAAGAACAGAGCTTTCTCTCATTTTCTCTTTCTAAAGTTCTTCCTTACCTTATCCACTATCACCCCCTAGATGCTGACAGTTCACAGTCAAGTATGTCAAATACATCTATCTTTCCAGGGTATTGTAGCTGTATTCTGAGTGGCTTGATCTTCTGTAAGAATGTTAAAAATATCATAAACACACTGCAATACTTAACAAGGAAACAGAAGATATAGGGAGCCCAAGGATCAGTGTGAAACAGCTTGTACTTGAATATCTTAAAGTGTTCTCTGCAAAAATACAGACAATGGAGAAAAGAAACCATGCTGGAGAGATCTGGGTGGCTGTCCATAAATCCAGAAGAAAATTAAGTCCCCAAAGCTCTGAAAGTTGCCATTGCTCTCCCTGAAATGAGCAATTGGGTAATCAGCATTAATATTAAACAGCTTGTTCTGGAAAAAAAAAGACAGCTTGAGAGATGCTGCCTTCCAGCACCAAGAGACAGTCAGAAAACCTTGGACTAAGAAATGGGACATTTTGCTTGCTCCTGAGCTCACGTATGTTAACCATGACAATGAAATACCAGAAAATGGGGGTCATGCCACCATTACCTGCCCCCTTGCCTGGCAGCATCTCAGCTCTTATTGGGAGGATTTACTGGGTGGGGAAGCAAAGGACTGGGTGACCCATGGCAGCACTGCCTCCTGATGCAATCTGTTTGCACAGCAAGTCCACCTTGAGCCAGGCTCCCTCCTGTTCTGAGTGTGAAACATCAAGTTAAAGAGAAACAGGGAGTTGTAAGAGACTGGATATTCAAAAACCTGATCTTACAAATGCTATTAAGATTGGACAATTTTTATTCCACATACATATATACATAGAAATATATTAAATATATATATATATGCTTGCCATGTTGAGTTTCCCTTGCTTTCTTAAGTCCAGAGCCCTTTGGAGACCATCAGCAAGTAGAGTTTGTGTAGATAAACATGTTACTAAACTGCAGTGCATAAAGTTGAGAACTTTCTAGGCTAGATGAAAGTTCTGTGGCCTCTGGAAAGCAATGCATCTTTCCCCAACAGGATGAATATTTGTTTTCTGACCACTTGACACTAAAGGGAAGATTTAAAATCCATCTGAAACAGCAAGATTGTCTATTTTGAGACTTACACAGTCAAAATGATTTTGGGGGGCAAAGCTGGAGGCACAGGTGAAGCAAAATACATTAGGAAGAGCCATTTTTCTTTTTAAAGTGGCATCTGCATGCCATGGCTGGAGCAGACTATAGCACCATCAGATTCCCCAAGATCTTGTGTTAAGGGCAGAGACACAGTTCCTGGTGAAATAGCATTTTGTGCCATTGGTATATACAGGAAACCTGGAACTAAACTAGGCCTTTATCAGCAGATGACAGCCTTTATCAGCAGATTATGGCTTCAGGGGCTGGGCACTCCTGAATGAGAAATAAAAATATACCGACTTCTCTGTCCCTTCCTTGCTCCAGTGGCCTTACAGTGGGTGCACTTATCCCACTCAGCTTTCTTGGAGGCTATTAATTTTTGGCTGCATGCACAGGTCTATCACAGGCCCATTCATAACCAGCCTGCAGAGCACTTGTGACACCACCAGCCGTGTCCTTGAAAACGAAGGTCAGCTGCATCAGGACCTCCGAGTTCCCTGTGCACCACCATCACACAGCCTAACACTGTGCCAGGGACAACAGCACTGCCCCATGGGCCCCTGATCCATCAGCCTGACAGAACCAAAGGAGAAAATGCTCCCTTCCCTCTCTCCCTCTTGCTCAGGGTCCCCATCCTGCTCCCTCCCTGCACCCTGAGCTCTGGGAGCCAGCGCATGTGCAGGCCAGTTCCCAGCTCCTGCCTGGCCAGTTTCACATTCACAGGAGCATGTCTGCTGCTCCTGAGGAGCCACAGCTCCTGCAAACGCAGCAGTACCTGCCTAGAATTGAAAAGCTGGACATTACCACCCCGTCCAACTCTGCTGACTTATCGTTTTGCTATCACCTGTGCCTCATTATCATGCAGTTTCTCACCCGGGTCTTGGCTTTCCTAATGCATTCCCCCGCTTCCTGGCTCTGCACCTCTCTCTCCCCTTCTTATTAAACATGGGCTAGATGCTATCTCTCAGCCCTGCTCGCCCGTTCCCCACCTTCCCTCTATTGATTATTTCCTGGTTGCTCCCACTGGCTGCTCCCCCAGCACCACGTTTGACCTTCCCTGGGGAGAAAACAAAGCCCCAATGTCAGGCGACTCTGAGAGACACAGCAATGTGAAACAGCCACTTCAGCTCACTCCCATTTCACAGACAGACAGAAAAAGATGAAAACTTGGTCAGAAAAGCGGCAGAGGAAAGAGATCAAAATACAGCAGTCGAACTTAACAGCTCCTCCCGTGCTCAGAGCTGCCCGTGCATCACTGAAGCACAGCTCACTCCAAGTGTTTGCCATGCCCCAACCCACCTCCTTCCCTATTTTATGGAAATGGTGGAGCTTTTTAACCTCACATTGACTGGCAGAGAGAAATCCTGGCAGCCTAATTCATCATCACCTGAGCTGCCAAGGGCCTTGCAATGACCATCCCACATCCTCCTGCAAGGATGACGTTGGCACTACACACTAATGGTCTCAGGAATCTGTGCTTTGACTTGCATTTATGTAGCCTTCCCATTTTTAATGCATTCAGAACAGAGCACGGGAAGAAAAAGAAAAAAAAAAAAAAACCAAAGGCAAAAAAGCTTAAGAATCACTTGGGTTTCTGCAAATCAGATGAGCAGGAGGGAAATATCCGGGACGTACCATCAAAGGAGGGGCAGGAGCACAGCGGGAAGGGACAGAGCTGACGGCAGCCCGGCTCACTCACACTGCTCAGCTTGTGCAGAGAGCTCACACACAAAAGGAGGAACTTTAAATAAAGATGAAGCAGATGCAGTGACATTGTTGCACAGCCAATCAATTCCACCTCCACCTCAGGGGTCACCTGAGAGAGAGAGACCTTTCTAGTGGCCTTTTCCAACCCTTCCATTTCTCACCAGCAGGTCTTTTCATACTCGGATCTGGTCTATTAACCCTTAAAACTTCCAATTGCTCTCTTCCCATTTGTTATGTCCATGCACTCCTTTAACCCAATGCTGACCTCCCTGTTTCTTGCTCCACAAACCCTCTTGGTCACATCTATGCTGAGGGCAGCCCTCGGTCTTCTCTTCTTTCAGTGATTTTCCCCTTTCTCATACTCAGCCATCATAATTTCTATGTCAATAATTGCCAGGTTTACTTCTCATCTCATCTTTTTTATCTCTTGGTTCTTTTGCTTAGATATCTCAAAGGCATCTCTCAACCACTTCCTTAAATGTGGACTCTATTTAGTGCTTTGGGGGCACTTTGAACTTGGAGGTACTCAGAAAATCCCAGCACCTTCACCTTTTTGCCTCCTAATCATTCTGTGTTCCTCTTCTCCATCAGTACTAAAAACTTCATTATTTGGTTTGGGTTTTTTCTCCTGGAATAATGAACATCCTGAAGGATTAGCTCTAACAGCTAATGTATGACTCCTCTGAAATTCAGCTTTCTGTGCACAGGATGGGCTGAGCTCAGTGCAAACAGCCAGGCCGTGAGACACAGACCCCATGGATTGCTCCCTCCTTTGGGCTGAGGAAGGGACCAGAAAATCCTATGTTTTAGCTCTTTCCCCTGTCATTCTGCTCTAAAAACCTACAAAATGATGGATGGATGGATGGATGGATGGATGGATGGATGGATGGATGGATGGTACCATAAACATTTACTGGCTCTGGAAGACCCCTTCTAAGTGTAGGAGAATCTCCAGTACAAAGGCAACTTGTATCAGAAAAAAGCAAAAATTAATAATAAAGACTTCCCTGCCAAGTAGCTTTAAGCACCATGGGACACATTTTGTCTCTTCCTAATGCATTCCTCTGTCACTTGATCTCATGCTCAAGAGCATGAATTGCTGTGTGGATGCAAAGCCTGTGAAACCATCAGTGTAAAGTTATTCTGGACACCAGAGAGCTGCTTCACTGACCCAAACTCATGAAGACACCACCCAACATTAACTCAACAGCACATAATTTCAAGCCCTTAAGCTACAAGTCACTTGGCTCCAACCTCTGCTCTTTGAAGGAGAGAACATCTGTACAGGAGGAAAGGGTGGAGGGGAACCCTGCAGCCTCCAGAAGGTGATTTTATCAAAGGTGGGAATTGAATAGAACTGCTGCTATTGCTCTCATGGGCTTGTAGAATTTAGAAAGATATCCAGGTGACACCATATGATTTAAAAGTTAATTAAACTGAGTGATACAGTATAACAGCCCCAGGTGTTTATTTCAAGCTGCCTGTTTCCGCAGCACTTAGAAGGAATGAATGGGGCAGGGGGAAATCTAATAAAAACCTTCTGCGTGTTGCATTAAGAAGTAATCACACCGTTAAATCATTCTGGTTCTGGAGCACTTCTAATACCTTAAAATCTTGGCAATTCTCTCCAGCTCAGGCTTGTTTCCATCGTCGTGCTGTCCTCCTTCCCAGAGCTGGCACGTTTTTCCTTTTAAGAACCCCAGGAGGGAGCTGCATCACCCAGCAGCCGGGGCCTCGTGCCTCGGCTGTGCCGGCGGCTACGCCTGCACTGGGAGGCACATCAGATCCCTTCTGAGCACTAATGGACTGCCTGGACTGGCACCATCCCTCTCACATGGTTGCTGGGATGGAAGGGAAGCAGCCTGGACACAGCACTGGGTGTGCTGAAAATGCTGACAAACCTCAGGAAAATCAGGAGAGTGGCTGGAATGTGAGGTGTGAGTAGGGAGGTGTTGCACTGTTGGACACGAAAGAAACACATAGACTTCTCAGGAGTAGGTTAGGAACTACTAGGCAGGAGCAGAAAAGGGGCCTGCCTTTCTTTATTCTCTTATATTTTTTTTTAGACAATTGTGGATTGGTCAATGAGGTTACTACCTTTACATTTTTACAGGGTAAAGATATAGTCTATCATCTTTTTCTACCTTAGGGGAAAGGAATGAAAAACAATTTAGAAGTTCAAAACAATCTTGGCTGGTTACAAAAGCAAGGACTATGTTTATAGAAAATGCATGAGAACTTCTACTACAGAAGTAAAAACACAGAACACTGCAAAAATCAGGGCGACAGGGAGGAGCAGAAGGATCCATAGGAAAAGACCTTTTATAGAATTGAACATTTGGGAGAGACTGCTTTTCTCCCTCAAAGACATTTTATATGGAAAATGTAATTGTAAGAAACTGCCCAGGGAAGATTGAGGCACAGCAGCTTCAGTTGCTTCTTGGGAAGTCTCCCAGCATGGGCATTTCTCCTTCACAGGAACAGATCTTTCCCCAGGACCACAGTGATGGCGAATCCTGTTTGCAGGATATTTGTCCCGCATGCTGATAATGATCTGACACCAACAGCTGACTCTCTTCAGAGTTTATCACCTTTAATTTTATGGGTTCAAAAATCTTCTAAAACTTTTGAACTTCAGACCTCAAGACCTGTGAATCCTTAGCCAAGCACCATCTCTATGCAGCTTAAATCCAGGTGACATAGGATTTGAGCAAGATCAGGGAGATGGAAGTCTCAGGAGTCTGAGATGAGGTAAAAAGAAAGAAAATAGGCTTCAGTATCATCAGTGTCACCAAAGGCCCAGAGTTATCTCAAAGGCATCATGTCTAGGAAAGTTCCTCTGCATTCTGAGGAAAAGTCCACTTTTCCATAATTCGTCAGGGTAATAAATGACTCCCTCTTCTCCCTACAGCCTCTCCTGTTACCAATTCTCATGCAGCACTGCCAGAGCCTCCTTTCACTATTAATACCACTCACTGTGAAATGTAATTACCAGCTCTATCACAAAGCGTCAGGCACATTTATCCACTGTACACACTCATCGGCTCCAGATCACATCAGTCACTGGTTGGCTTGTTCTGACAATGCTGTCCAAAGGAAAAAGTGTCTGCACAGGCTCCCAGCTAACTTGGACTCCTTAAGTGGAGCATGAAACTTGTTCTGGGGGTCCAAAATGGGTTCAGTAAGCAAACACAAAAACAAGAAGCAAAAAGAGATACTTAAATTAATACAGACTCCTAATTTAAATCCAAAAGAATGAACGATGATAGGCAGAGAGAAGTGTTTGGCTGGAGAAGATGGATTAGTAAGCGCTCTAGAAAGCAATTCAAAATGATAGAGTGAAATTAATGGCTCCCTCCTCTAGGCTGACACAAGCAAAATCCCTCCTTTGCTTTATGCCTTAGCTCTCCTCGTTATGTTTTGATTAAAACTGATACAAAAGAGCTCACTTACTGCCCCTTGCTCGTGGCTTTCTTCTCCTGCCTCCCTCTTTACACCTCCTTGCAGCTGTTTCCACCAAGCACACAGGATACCCAGAATTCACATTGCTCAGCCCTTTGTCATTTGGTGAAGCTGCAACTCTCACAAAGGGCAGGGACTCAGCCAGACGTATCAGCTTTAGCTTTATTTAAAAATCCTATTAGTTAGAAGAGAAAATAACATACATTCTCACTGATACCCAACTGGCTCTTCTATTAAGTGCTTCTAATTCCATGGGGCTAGAGGTAGCTTTTCCTGTCCTGTCTGAATATCAAGAATGTGCTTTGAAGGTGGTACCTTCACTGCACTCAGCATTCCTCGAGCTGTTTAAAAGCACACACCATTTTTTTTATAATGGGGAACAGATAAAAGGTGAATTTTATTTACTGGTTGAGTGTTACCATGGGGCTATGAACACTGAAATAGAACCTGAGAAATGCAACTCAAAGTACTGCTGACAAAATAAAATAAGAATTATCAGCATACTCGAAGAGGAAAGAAGTGGAACTGAAAGAGGATTAGTTATGTTAACTGCTTATCTGTCCCTGAGTCTCCAACATTTAGACTCCGTTGTCCAAAGCCAGCTAATGATCTGCACTTCCCTAGGCAGAGGTAGGGAAGAGATGTTTGTGAGAAAACAAAGTATTTCAGAGTTTTCTTCTTGAGAAAAAAAAAAAAGAAAACAGGAAAGGCAAGCTTGCAAAAACTTTCAGATTCTAAAAAACCTGAGGATTAAACTGCTGCAGATGAGGAAGGAAATGAGGTAGGCGTCTTTCAATTAAAATAAAGCACAACAGTGTGACCTGCTACGGTGTGTTTGTGCTAGGTGCACATCCCAGCAACACCCCCAGCAAATCTCTGTGCTCCCAGGACCATCACAGCACTTCCTGCAGCCTGGCTGAACCCAAGGTGCCTCTTTCCACCTGAATGGGCTCCTCAATTCCAACCAAACGCAACTGGTGGGGGAGAGGAGAAGGAAACAGCAGAACTTCAAACCTTTCCCACGCTCTCACCATTCTGGTGTTGCTTTCAGGAATGATGAATTTGTGGATCATCTTCTCCTAATCTCACACAATAACGATGTTTCCTGCTTTGATTCAAGCCCTTTTAAGCGTGATGGTGGCAGATGGCAGGTTATTACACAGCATGGCCACACAGCAATGGGAGCAGGAAGCATTATCCACAGAAACAGTGACTCTTCAAAATCAAAAAGGTGAGGGCCCATGGAAAGAGCCGTGATTTTATTTTTACACCTCAAATCAGTTATTTGAATGCATTATGAATGCTGTAAATACACCCAATGGATATAACAAAAATACATTATTAATTGGCACTCATAATTAATGAAGTTATAAATTCACAAGTGATGGAGCCATGACGGTGCAAGGGAAAGGGCATGAATAATAACTGGAGATGAATAATATATGCCCAGTTAGCTCACAGGATACTATGTTCACATGACTGTAGTGCCTCATGTTTATTTAACTCAGCAGTGCATTGACTTTTTATTCGCTGCTAGATAATAAGAGAAAGAATTACAGGGACTATAATCTCTATTAATTCAACATAACAGATCACAATGGACAGCTGATCCTTCTGCAGGGATGCCCCTGCATCTTAACTAATACTAAAATGCTGGGATCACCCTCTCTTCTCCATCATGCTCTTCCTCTATGCCATCTTGCTTGGCCTCATTCATCTGCTGCTGGCCCATGGAGAATGCCACATCTAGAAGGTCACAGCAGACCCAGAGATAAAGTCATGACCAGCCCAAGTGGCACATGAGGGTGACTATCAGTGGAGAAATGCCAAAATCTCTGCTGATGTCCCAGTGTGACAAACAGCGGAAGGCAAGCCGTGTGCTGTGTGCACATACAGACAAATTTGTTTTGGTTCCATCTGTTAGGACTAATTTGTTAATTATTAAATAGATAATTTATCATCTCTGCTTGCTTGATCGGTGTTTATTACCCACGGTCTGAGACAGAGAGTGCTGTGTGAATAAAGATGGGATTAATTAATTACGAAAAGTTCAGGCGACTGCAAACTTGCAGCAACTGCTTCCAGTCCCCGTCTACTCCTGAACAGAAAGGAAGCTGGGGGATGGAAAAGGCATCAGGAATTCAAGCCTTTGAATGCCAAATTTCCTCCTTTCCTCACAAATTAACCACTGCTGGATGATGAAAGGCAAACTCTATCTCTTAAGGCTTCACCTCAGCACTTTCCAACCAAATTCTCTTGAAAATCTCTTGATTCAGCTACCCTGTGAATGAGAAAGTGTGAATAAATGATTCTCCAGGTCAGCATCACTGGGTCATCCCTGGTCCCATAAAGAAAAGTGTCACTGTCCCCTGTCCACTGCCACCCAGGAGGTCAATAAACCACAGCCAAAGCAAAGCATGTCACCCACCTGGGCCTTGGGGACCCTGGCTCTGCCTTTCCTCTCTCAGCTGTTGATACACTGGTGCCCATCCTCCTCTCCAGGTCCTCCCATACTGTAAGATTCATGGGTTTGAGGGGTTCCTTCAGCAGCCATTCACTCCTCACTGCTTTAGTATTAGAAATCTGCACTTGCCATTCCTTGAACGGAGTTTCAAGACTGGTGGAATAACCGAAGTCCTACTAAGAGGTGGAAACAATTGGAAGCAAGAAGCTTTCAGGAATATCCTGATACATTGAACCTTGCAACCCTCAGCACACCTGGTAAAATGTGAAATGAAAGATACAACTGAAATTCACCTTCTCTCACTACTGAAAGGTGTTCACCAAGGTTCAAACAACAACATTTCATGAGGGATGCCAAGATTGGAAAAAAATTTATTCCGAAATACGCCAGCCTACGCAACAGGCTAGAGGTGAAATAAACACCAACCTGCCTAAAGACATTGGAAAGATCCTGAAATTCAGGAATGCTGAGCTGCTGGAAACAAGAGAACATAATTCACATGCTATCAACTGCTGCTACAAACACACAGGTAAGGGATAACTTCCAAGGAGCCCAAGCATTCAACTTGCCAGCTATTCAGTCTTCTGAAGGGAAACATCAAGGGAAATCAAAGGCAAGGGATGGTAAGTTATTTGATCAAAGACACTTTTAAGGTTAATGGACAGGCCACAAACAGCAATCATGCCTCCAGTCATGCAGTCAGAAAAATAGATACATCATGTTTGGTTCGTGGTAGGAAAAGATCTTGCCCACAGAACTCATTCAGCCAGCTCTCTAGGGATTTTCAGGTGAGTTTTTGGGTAATTGTTGCCCTGCTATACCTCTGTGTCACTGCGTCCTCGCTCCTTCAATGCTCATGACCAATTTAACAACTATTTTGTACCAACTAAAGTTTTCTTGCTATATAAATTAATTATGACAGGGTAAACAAAAACTTTTTTAAAATGCATGTTTTGATGTGATTACATCTTTAATTGGCTGGTTTAACATTTGAAATTTAATTTAATTTTAAACTTGATTATCCTCACGGCAGGGTCAGGCTGCCAGAGACACAAACGAGCTCTGAAGCCTCTGGCACTCCCTACCCAGCTCCCAATGGAGCCCCCTCTGTACTGCAGCATTCCTCCAGCCCCCTTCCCTCTTTTATTATTCTTATTTAAGAAAGGAAGATCAAATTCAGGCCAACAGCACACATACGTTTCCTAGCACTCCATTAGTAATTTTAAAATGAGACGGTGGCTCTGGAGCCCTGAGTATTAATCCCAGCTCTGACAGCTCCTTTCCCTAATTGCCTGAATGAAATCTCTACCCCACCCCAACTGTCTTTACCCATAAAACGAGCAAGGATAACGAGAAGCCAGAAAGATATGCCAGGGAGTGGATAAATTATGTTTGGGAATTGCTTGAAAGATGGATGCTACGAGCTGGGACAAAGAAAGCCAAAGCATTGTCAGTGCTGTGCCAGAGCCCACATGACATGACAAGTCTGATGAGGTGACATCTCCAGCTACCTCTGGAAAAACCATCCTAAGGTGGGTTTGCAGCCTGATCCCTACTGAAACGCAGGAAAGCCATTTTCTTTCCAGCAGAATTTCCAAGTTGTTAGCAAATGTTGCCACAGATTTCTCTTTCCTGCTTCAAAAGAGCCTTTTGCACTCTTCTACTACTTCCCAGTAGCAGTATTTGTGCTCTCAGGTGCTCTACTCATCAGCACTATCCCTGATTTCTCATAGGTTCCCAAATTGTGGAGCTCAAAAGAACTGTTAGAATCAGCCAATCTAAAAACTGATGAAAAGCACAAGCTGGTGAATTAAGCAAAGCAGTTCCTGCATCAGGCTCATAATTACCAGCTGACTTAGAACATTTCTTGTACAAGAATATCCCATCTTCATTTAGACACTTCAAAGTGATGGCAAATCCCTTATGTACTGAGATAAATAGTTCCAATGGCTAATTACCCCTGTTGTAACAAAAGCATTTCCTTATTTCTAATCTTTTCTGGTTTCTACTTCCAGCATTTGATCTTGTTATGTTTTTGTCCGATAGATTAAAGGGGTCTTCACTAGCCAAAATCTCCTTCCCATACAGGAACTCAGACTATGATCAAGCTGCTTATTAACCTAGCTTTTGTTAAGTTAATTAGAAGGAAATTCTCTAGCCTCTCACTGGTTTTAGATCATGAGGTGAGGCAGGAGAAATAGAGACTGGTCACCAAGGATTTCCCCTATTTTTAGAGAAAATTTAAGATAATGTCTTGATAAAATAGAGGCCCATGTACCACATGCTTTATGCTGTCCATCCCATCTTTATGTCACATTTCCTGCCTCCTCTTGTCCTGGTATAAGTTGATGCAGGAGGTGATTTCTGGAAGCTGATTTCAAGCTGGATTTGCACATGTTGAAGATCATTGATCCCACCTCAAAGGAGACAGAAAAGGAGGGAGGGAAAGACTGAGATGCCAGAAGGTTCTGCTGGAAGACCCAGAGGAAGCAGTGCTTTTTGTCAAGAGGCTGCTTGCTAAGTCAGTCCCTGTCATCTTTGAAGGCCATTATCAGCTCTTCTCTCCTCCCAAGGCTGCTTTGCACTCTGCTGCCTGTATGGCAAACGACCTACACAGTCATCTCTTCCCCTAAATCCAATGGGAACTCTTGGACTACTTCTCCCCTGTCCTCCTACTTCTCTCACACACACGTCTTGTCTTCACTGCCTTCTTTGCCAAATTGCCTGAAAGAGTGCTTTCTCCCTCCCCTTCCTCCTTTGGCTTCACATCTTCTCTGTGGGAGGACTCACAGGGCTGGTGCTCTCCTCTGCATCCATACAATCCCTCTTCTCAAATCCTGCTCTGAACAGGAGCTGCTTTTCTGCTCCTTCAATGAAGCTTTTTTGGTTCCCAGCACCGGGGGTTTACACCAGCACAGCTCCTTTGTGAAACACTCCAAACTCAGACACACCATGCCCTCTTCTCCTTTCCAGCCCTTTGAAATGCTCCTGTCCAACTGCTCAGCCCTGCTGTGCTTCTTGCTGCCCTCTGAGCATCACTGCAAGCACCAACACTCAAGGGCAAAACTGCTTTGCTACCAGTAGGATCTCCAAACAAGATGATCTTTCTGTGAATCACTTGCTGGGAAAGGAAGATGGGAACAGCTGTGCTGTTGCCTCGAGACTGATTCCTCCATCCCCGCGCTGCCTCACAGTCACAGGAATATTCCTCCTCAAGAAGTACCTCATTCTGACTTATGCTAACCACTGGCTGACTTCATTCATCATTGATTGTCTCCTCTCTGAGAACCAGAGTGCTGCTGCAGATGCATTTTGATTTGCTTTAAATTGAGTGGTGATGGGGGTTTCATTATGCTCATGTTAGCGCTGAACAGCAGCGTGCCAGCGGTGAGGGAGCACGGTGCTGTGGAGGAGATCTGGTGGGAGAACAGTGAGCACCATGGTGGATATCTGGGGGCAAGCAGGGAGACAGATCCACTGACAGGCAAATCTAAAACTGGAACTACAAACCAAGAGGTGTTGGGTCATATGATAGCATTGTGCCCCCATGAATGAGCTCTAAGTGGAGAGAAGGAGGATCCGCCTTGCCACATGGAAGGAGGAAACAAGAGAGAGGCAGCAATCAAGCTGAGGGGGTTGGAAAGAGCTCACACTGTTGCCCTGTTAGCCCAATCTGATTTCTGGGAACAAGGCAGACTTGGGAGAAAAAGTTGGGGCCATCTTGGTGTGAAGAAAAGCAGGGGGAAAACTGAGGAGGAACTGCCAGCGGACAATAGAGGATGAATGTAGAAAACATAATTCCTGCCCTTTCTTTTTTCTATTGTCTTTAGCACCTTCTCCTGCAAAACAATTTCCCAAGGCCCTCAGCAATACTCGGGAAATGGTGGGATTCAAACACTGCTCAGCCCATCTGTGGGGCAGGATCCAAGAGTGCTCTCCACGGTTTTCTCTCCCTACAAGCACTACCAACCCCAACACACTGCTTCCTCCTGATCTACCCAAGTGGCTTAATTAGAAGTGAATTTTGTGAGGTGGAAAGGAACTAATGGCAATCAGCAAGAATGAAATGAGCCATCCCAGGAGAAGGGTGGTGATACAAGAGAGCTGGGCTCAGCCACACCATGAGGGGTGACATGCCCCAGTGTCCCCCAGACAGGGAAGAGTCAAGTCCTCTTCCCCTCAGAACAGATTAGCTTGGTGGATCCTGGGCTGCTGTCTGCAGGTCACAAGGCTGGGATGGTTTCTGTGTTGTTCATGTATCTGCTCTTTAACAGAACTAGATAAAGAGATAAAACCTTCCTGGCGAGAAAAACTACTGCTCAGTGTCAATGATTTTCTGTCACTTCTTGCCAGAACTCTGGGTGAAAAAGTCTGGCCTGAGGACCTCTGGGTGAAAAAGTCAGGTCTCAATTGACTTGTATTCTGGCAGTGAATACTGTCTAGTGGTCTTCTGCCCACTGGCAAAAGACAACTTTTTCCATCAGTTGGGCTTGTGATTTATTGGTGAGGGGTTGAAATTCAATAAAACGAGCTCCTCCATCATCACTTCTCAGCATGTCTTGCTGCTCTGCTAATTTCACAAAGACAACCTGAGAAGACACCCAAAGCCCAGTCCCAGTGAGGCAGAAGGCTCTCAGGTACATGTGTCTGTGTCACCACAGTTTGTAACTGGCTGTCATGGCACTTGGAAAGGTGGCTGCAGAGATAGAGACTGTCCCAGGTGCAGAACAAACCTGAAGTCTCTGCTGGTGGCACAGCCAAGGCTCCACTGTGTCAAAAACTCCTGGATCCAGAGTAAATGCAGGAGGCTGTAAAAAGAATCAGCATATCTCCCACTGAGGCCTTTAGGCAATAGCAGCACGGGGAGAAGAGAGAAACCAGCTTCTAAGAGTTGGTTTGAACCAGTTGTGAGGGTACTCTGGACATAAATTTTGATATATTAATGAGTCACAGCGGTCACATAACCAGCCATTCCATCATTCCTTCCTCTCTAACAGCCCCTTCCGGAGATCTAATCTCAGTAAAATGCTGGAGGAGCCTCTCAAATGGCCATGTTTTACTGCTGTCACTCTATCACCAGTTCTTCACGCCAAAGGGCCACGGGGGAATAATCTCTTATCTCAGAGATCAAAGTCCTGTATTAATGACCAGGAGCTGCCACTCATCCCGAGTGCCCAGACCACCCGAGGAACCTGCTGCTCTCCCCAGCTCAAAGCCTGCTTTGTTTATAGCAACAGCATTAATCCAGAGGATGGCTTTTCAGTACAGGCAGTTTTTATTATTTATTTAGTACCCAATATTTATTATTTATTTAGTGCCCAAAACGCAACAGGTCTTCGTGACAACATGACAGAGGCAGAGTCCATTCCTTGAAAAGCCTTCAGGCTGATAAAGAGAAAAACCCTAAAAGAAGATGAATGGGGCTGAATGGACAAGGATGGGCTGGAAGAGATAAAGTACTCAATTACTCCTCACTACTCAGGGTCACAAAGCTATTTTATACAGCTTTCTGTATGCATGGGACACATGCAATGGGATGGCTCCTTTATTTGGATGCAAAATGGGGGATTGAAGGGAAAAAAGGTGGAAGTGGCTGTATGGACTCCAAAGAAAACAAATAAGTGGAGAGATGGGAAAGATAAAGAGCCTGAAGGCTCTCCTTGAGGCACTTGGCCATATTAACAATGTCTAGTTTTCCTCTGGATCCAAGGTTCCCCCTGCAAAGTCCATCCTGCTGCTGCACTTCTTGTGGGACTGGCTGATAGAAACATTTGCCAGCTCTTATCCAGCTCTATCCATGTTATCTTCCTCTTTGCCATATCTCAAAGACAAAATATTGGGGAAGACCAGTTAGATCTGGCACAGCCTTCCCCAGATTGCAATCCATGCTTTTGGACTCCATGAAAACAAGGACTTAGTCTCAAGCTCTCAATGTTTATACATTTAGGTGCTGACAAGTGCTTCAGAAGAAATTTCTGAGTATCTCTCTCTATTTAACATGGGGTGATGAAGATCACAGACAATGTACAAAGATTTCAGTTAAGGAGCAAGAGGAAACACCATTAGGATGTGATGTAGCATGTTAGCAAAGTCTGGGAAATAGAGGTAGGCAAACCCGAAGGTTTTTGACTTGACAATGATCAGAATTATTATTGCTTTTTATGCCAAGGAAATCTCCTCTTTGCAATGGTAGCTTGCTCCCATAAATCACTTCCCAGCAAGATTTTCATCACAGCTGCATCTTCCAGATGAGAAGCTGAGGTGAATGGGATGCTTTTGACACTAGGAGGACCTGCTCAGTGCAGCCACTGGAGCCAGAGGCTGCTCTACCCCTGCTCTGGGTGTGTGCCAGTGCACTGACTCTCCACAAAGCACAAACCTAGCACAAAGAGAGGCTGCTGTACACGAGCAGGAGCATGAGCTCATCCAGGGAAGGTGCTACTTCTGCTGGCATTAGGAATGGAGCATGGAAAGCCATCTGCTGGGAAGGAGCACGTGCCTGGCCTTGTGAGGATGCTCCCTCCTCCTTGCCACTCTTCTCATCACTGCTGGGCTGGTTTCAGGCAACTGCCTCGCACTGGCTGCTGCTCTACAGGAGCATCAACACCCCATCATTGCCAGTCCCCCACCCAGTGATGCTCATTTCTTCATTTGTTCAGGCTGCCAAATGTCTCCTGACTGTGCTGTCCTTCACCCTGTGTACAGCTGCCTCCCACCCTGCCCTCTCCAGCCTGTCCTGACTCTGGGGACAAGCCCAAGATCAATGATATAAAGACAGACCAGTTAATGCTGTCACTGCCACCTCTCTGCCTCTCAGCTTTTAGATGGAAAGAGGCAGAGGAGGAAGAATAACAAAACAGAAAAGAAAGGCATTGCTTGCAGAAATTGTATTGCTTCTGCTCCAAACATTAAATACAAGAGCCTGCAGCACCTCCCTGGGGACCTACTCCAAATCCATGCACACAGACTCGGACGTTTCCTGGATAAAAGCTTCCCTGCCTGGTTTCATTTCAACTCTGACAAGTCCATTCCTTAAGAGAGAGACTGAGTTAACAGAAGGCAGGTTTCGAGGCTGCAGGCCTTAATAGATTTGGGAAGAACTGGGGGATTGCTAGACCCTCTGGTCCTCTCAACCAGCACAGCACCCTCTGCTCCCACAGGACAGCCACTGCCTGCTTTGAAAGGCCTTCTCTGGCATGAGAGCAGGGAAGCTGTGGCTGGCCAAACACCTCTCAACCCTACAGAAGAGGGAGCACAACCAGCACCGACGGCAGCACTTCATTGAGGATACCACAATGCCAGGCACAACTGAGCCTTTAGCTCTCCAAGAGAGCTGCATGACCTTTCCTGTGTGCCTGGAGATATTTAGCACTGCACAGTTGGGATAAAGAGAGTTTGTAGAAAGGGAAAACAACAACAGAAATCCCAGTTGTCTTCACTGACAAAAACGCACACAGAAGGCAGAAGAGCAGCAGAAGATTTTCATGCCTTGATGGAAAGACTGCATTTGAATAACACAGAGCACCACATTTCCCCCTGGCTCCACGATGTTGCTTGTTGAAGGAAGGAAATCCGTGTGGTTAACCTGGCAGGGAGAACACATCTCTGTGATTTTCACTGAGCTAATGGGAGCCAACAACGTTACCTGTAACTCGGAGGACGGCATTCCCACCCATCCCAATATTTGCCTAATAAAAGGTCAGCCCATTATACGGCACCTATTTGCGAAATTAAGAGCCTCTCCCCGGCAGCTAAACGCTTGCTTTAGATTCGGAATTACTGTAATTAAAGTTACATTGTGCTCGGATTGGTGCCAATCACTGCGGAGCTCCAGGCGTGACCCGCCGTTCCCGGCGCCATGCGCCTGGGCGTCCCACTCCATTAGCTCCAGGGAATTAGCTGTCATTAACCGAGAGATGCACACTCCTTCGTGTTGTCAAACCGCAATCAAGCGGGTCACAGGTGAAGAATAAATACTTTCAGAACAAGCCCAATTACACCATTTACATTTCATTACAGAACCTGCTTAATCCACTGATGGGCTCCCAAAGTTCTTCTGCCTAATAAACAGCATTTCAGAGGAATTAATAGGCCCTGCAAAACATGCTAATTACACTCTTTTGCATCGCATTTGCAATATTGATTTTAAAGTTGCCACTTCCCACCCCCTCCACTCTCCTTTCCCAGCCCCAAAGCCTTAACTTTCAGCAAAGTACACTCAAACCACATCTAATTACTTGTGAGTTTGGAAGCTAATGCATCTCTCCTGTCAAAGCTCAGCTCCAGCGAAGACCAACGTACAGGGAGGGATTTTCACGTCCATAACTTGTGCAAGTTCCTCCAGACAACCACTGGAAACAGCTGCTGAATAGCAATTCCAGGCAGAGAGCAGGCATCAGCAGAGGCTTTGCCATAGCAACGAGCCTGGCTGGGCCCGCTCCCCAAAGACGCCTCCTCCTCCCGAAGACCAGAGCAGCGGAACAGGTACAGTGACAACACAACCACCACTGTCTCATTTTGATTTGAAACCCGAGCTGTTTGATGCTCTCCTAGGCACTGAACTGTTTAAAAAACAAAAGGAAAGTTTATTTTCAAATTGCGGGTCTCAGCTAAACCTGTTTGGAAGAGAGGAACAGATCAGCCGTGTTGGTGGAACACGCTGGCTGGTTGTTTATTCACCCTGGCTGTTCTGCCCAGCTCCTGCCACGGGCTTTCAGTTCTCTTCCTCCTCTACGTGCTCACTCTGCCCTCCTCTCCACTTCCCTGAAATCCATTTTCTTTAATCAGTGCGTTTAATTCCCAACCTCTGACTTTCTGCACTGGCTTGGCAGGTGTCACTTACGCTTGGGGTTTTATCCCAAGCTTACTGACAGCTAAAAGCACTTGGAGGAGGAGATGGGAGAGGGACAGAGTGCTTGTGGTGTTTCTGTACAGCACCTGCAAGTTGTTTAAATGGAGCCAGCAATAAATAACCTGCTGTGTTTAGTTCTTTTGCTAACAATGAAGGAAGAAAGGAAAGCCAAAGGAAGGTCTATCAGAGGATGGTGAGGTACAGAGCAGCCATCCTACCATAAGGGCTGACACCTACTCCTGCTCCTCAGAAACTCTCACCTATAGTAGGTTTCAAAGGGAAGGAATATGGAAGCAGATACGGCAAAAATGGACATAAGGAACAGTCAGAGTTTAACGAATACAACAAAAGCTGCTCAGCCCTACTGTCCCTTCAGCAGGAATTTGGGCATGTCCCCAGTTGCACCGAGGAACAACAAAACACAACCCATGACCAAGAATTTAATCTCCCAGGTATCCAGTCTGCATGGACATTCATGCAGGAGCAAGTCACTGCACGAGTCAGAACCATTTGTGTTTGCCCAGCCATCCAAGTAACCCTCTTTGTGAAGTCAGGAGCAGGTGCTGCTCAGTGCCCCAGGTGATTCAGGGAGTGCTGTGCCCTTCCACCGTCTGCCCAAAGAACAGCCCAGGAGCTGCCCCTGCACAGCAGGAGGAGCCTCCACCCCTGCCTACCCACACTCCTCTCCTCTAAGGAGAACATCTGCCTCACAGGAGGCAACACATGCAAGGGGCATCCAAGCCGTGTGGGAAGGTCGGCTGTCGCCTTGTAATGTTTTTTACCATTTATTTATCATGTGTGTGGAATTTCTTTTGGCTCTTGGAGATTCTGCAGGGATTTACAAACACAAAATGCTACAAATAATACCTTGGGATGTCTTTCCCCTCACAGGCACCAAACTGGATTAGTAAGTTATTGTCTGGAAAACACTTTGAAGTATCACTTAATGCTACTAATCATGCAGCACCTTTTTAACACAATCTACCAAGGCTAGCACAGGCTGGAAAGGAGATATAAATACCAACCAAGCTTTGTAATTACACTGTAAATACATCAATATTTGTCAAGAACTACTCTTAATCTCATAAAAATGCCACAACAAATCAAGACCTACGAGCAGTTCTGTATCTTTTCCGCAGGGCAGACCCTTAGGCAATGCAACATCTCTTGACTGCACGCTGTGCCCATGGCTGCCTCAGACAAAGGTGTTTTTTACTGCAAAAACCTCCTGACAAACCGTTACTGCGGGTTTTCCAAAGCAGAGCTAACCCAGACCAGCCCTGCATAGTTTGCAACAGCAGAGAAGATCACAGGACAAGGAGAGTTTGCAACAGAATGGCTAAGACCATCTCTAATTTAAGCTGACAGAAAAGCAAATTGAGAAAAAGATATAGTCAACTATTTGAAGCTTGGCCCTTCTTAATCATCCACAGAAAGCAAGAGCTCAGTGTTGCCATCTCATTGCACAGGTAAGATTAAAGACAGGCAGGAGATTTTTACCCCGTAGTTACAATGATTAATGTTTCTAAACAGACATATAGTTTGAAAGCACTATTACTGGAAAAAGAAAAGTTGTTGCCTCATATTCTCAACCCACTATTTTCCCTGGGCATTGAGCCAGCGGCTGAAGAATGAGGAAAGTTGCTATTTTAAGAGTTTTCTTGAATTGCAAGGTTTGGTAATGAGCACGACTTGTTACCGTCTCCTTTGCTGAAATCAGGGGCAAATGAAAAAGGTGTGGATGAGTGCTCTGCTGAGCACTCTGTCCTCAGTCAGACTTGGAGGAGGAAAACTGGTGATGTGCTCCTGACAGCTGTCCCTCCATCCCAGCTTCCCTGGTGGCACCAGGACAAAGTTCACTCCCTCATTGCCTGCAAAGAACCCGGAGCTGCTCTGCACAAGTTTGCTGCTGCCAAGAAAGATGCAAGAAAATTATTCAGAGTCCCAGAATGGTTTGGGTTGGAAGGAACCTTAAAGATCATCTAGTTCCAACCCCCCTGCTATGGGCCACTGAGTTCAAAGAGCAGGACACAGCAGCTTGGACTTTTTATACAAGATAGGACACTATATAAAGCTACTGGTCTCATAATGGTGACATAATGCACATTCCACAGGTGATCATGCTGGGAATAAAAAAGGTGTGAGTTTCCATGAAGCCAATGTTCCTTCCTCATTAGTTGCTGCAACACTTCTGAGAACAACTCCTGCCAGAGCTGGGATGCAACATGTGTGCTGGCACCTTGCTAGGAGACACAGGAAATAAGTTGGAATAAGTTCCTGCAAGCCCAGCTTGTGGTCTGGCTGGGCATGGTGTGCTGCTCTCAGTTCCTATTGTACTTCATCATGCCCCAATGTAATTTAAATAGTTCACTGTGGGAAGTGAGAGGAGAATATATTCCATAGGTTTTGTTTCCTGCTTAGTCTCGGGAACACTGATGTTGTGAGTTGTTGCTCTAAAACCTCTCCAAAAAAAAGCCCAACATGACCTCCTGCATCCAGGGCTCCCTGCTATTATAAACTCAGCAAAACAGCTTGCTGTGTCCTGCCCATGAGGCAGACAGACAACAGACTGTGGTCTAATTAGAAAAGACATGCTTCCCACATTATCCATACAGCTGCCTCAGCCTACAACTAAGGACAAATAAATAACTGTCAGGGCTAATAAGCCCAGAATCATGAGAGGAGGGAAAAAACTGAAATTGGATCTACTCAGATCTCAGTTATGTGATCACAGAAAACATGTGGCAACAACTGTGAAGACAAACAAAAACAGCTATGGTTGAGCCAGCTCCTCTCCAGCAGACTCAGACATGCTCCACCTCAACAGATTGTACCAACCCCTCGGCATTTCTCTGAATTTCCAAACCAATAAGAGACACAAACTGCCATAGGTGATTAACTGGAGCATTTGAGCATCATGAGAAGACCTTCTCCATTTCAGCATGCCAGAAGATGATAGGAGGACATGAGCAGATATCCAGTGTGGGCAGCTGGAGAGAACAACCCAGAAATGGCACAGGCTCCAAGGGCTGGCTATATCAGGAAGTTGTTTAGGATATTCTTGGGATAAAAGACTTTAAAGGAATGATGTCCAGAATGTGTGCATTACCCATTTGAATCACAGCCTGTCATTACACAAGTCCTGAATCTAGAGCCCTGCAATTTTGCATTCCCTCTCCCCACATCTCCACAGGAAGGGACAGACCAACTCCAGGCACTCTCCTGAACTTCCCTGGGAGCCAGTTGTGTTGTGTTGTTGACACCCTACACCGTACAATTTTACAAAGCAAGCTCCTCAGCTTGTTGCTGAAAAATCCATAGAAATCCATAGAAAGGATTAACTCCAAGTGACAGTTTCCAACAGAACACAGGAAGAACAAGTTGGAGTTACCCAAATTGCCTCAGTTTAATCTCTCCCTTCCTTCCTCAGCCACTGAATGACAGCTCAGGAATCTGTTCAGAATTAATTTTCATCAATCTGTTTCACCTTTATGCTCACAGATCCGAGGCAGGGCATGGGCCCTGGACATCTGCAGGGTGTTGGAGCAGTTCCCACTGGGAGCCTGTCCCTGCCAAGTGACAGGGGAGCATCCACTGGGACGAGGCAGTGCCAGCTCCCAGCTATCAGTGGCACTGTGAGTCAGACGTCACCGCTCGGGTGCAACCATGCTTGACAGAAACACTGGTGCTGCCAGTGCTCTCTCTGATCTGGTGAGGGGACAACAGGGGCTGGACTCGAGACCAGGAGGCTGCTCAGAGCTTTTCCCACAAGAACAGCGACAGCAGGAGCCACCATATGGGATGAGACAGGGAGCAACTTTGCCTTGGCCTTGTTGATTGAACAGGACTAATCAGGCTGAACTTGGGGCCCATCTGCTGACCACTGATCACAGGCTATGGAACCAGGACACTGCCCATGAGCTGGCAGGACCACAGGCATGGACAGTGGGGAGGGAGCAGCATCCACACACTCACCTCCTCCTTGGTTCCTCCAGCTCTGCTCTTTAGCTCTGTCCTGGAGGGATCAGTCTCTGGCAACAGCAAGGCAGTGCCATGTGCTGCTGCTATCTCAGATCACTGATCAGCCCAGAATATGCATCTTTTGAACCAGAGAGTGAATTATTCTAAAAGAAACATCTCCATGCTGCAGAGAGTCCATCCTCACAAGGTATTTTTCAGCTCTTGGAGGCCACAAGACATGTCCTGCTCCCATGGCTGCAGTGTTTGACAGAAGCAGTAAACCCTTCATGAGGGTGTGGAGCCCTGGCTGAGCAGTGGTCAAGGAGAGAGCTCTAGGTGATGGAGCTTCTACCCTGCCTCATTTCTTCTGCCCTTGAAAAAGGTTCATTTCACCACAAAGGCAAGCTCAGCATGACACCAAGGACTCAAAATCCTCCAGCTTTTGTCCCTTCCAATTTGTGTGTGCATTAAAGAACCAGCCAGAAGCTTGGGAACTGATAAGGTGGACATGCTGGAGATGGAGAAGGTGCAAGATGCACCAAGGCAGCAGATTACAGCAAAATCCCTAAGCCAGACTTTGTGTAACTGCATCTTGGCCTCCAGGACACCTTTGCAACCTTGGCCCAGGCTGAGGTGGCTGCTTGGGGTGCCTGTCCATGCCAGATCCGTTGATTGCTTTCTGCAAACAGCTTATCCGCAGAGAACTGGACTAAACCCAGACTCATTTCACATAGGTCACTGATCAAGAGGGCAGAATGTAATGACTTCTCATCTCTATCTGCACAGACTGGATCTAAACCACTCATCTATAGCACCACTGAAACTCCCCAGTTTCACCCCATCTCCTCAGTTAAAGGACATCTCCTTCCCACCACCACTCCCCTGGAGCCTGTCAGAGCCAGCAGTGCTCTCCCTCTGCAATGCCTAAAGGAAAATTCCCCTTTCAGAGGCTCAATTACAAAGGAAAATCTCAACATCTGCCCATGTGAGTCAGCTATTTCTCTGAATCCCAACCACCTTGTCCACAGGAGATGGCTGGGAAAGGCAAAACTGTAAAGACAAAAAGGGGTTGTGTCCTAAATAAAAACAAGTCCAAACACTTGGGAAAAAAAAAAAAGAGAAAAAACCCATTTAGCTTTGTAAGGCACTAACAAGCAGAGCAATATGTAGCTTCAAGGCTACATAGCCAGGTCAGAAAACCCTCCAGAGAGAAAGAAGTAGGCCACAAAACTCTGATATTAGCTGCTAAATCTGCTGCATTACCCAAAATTTGTGGGGGAGGCCCCTCTGATGGCTGAGCCAGCTGGCAGCTCTCCTTAGACAGGTATTTATCCACATGCTGATGGGTTGTGGAAGCAGCTCTGAACTCTCCAAGAGATGAGGTGTGACCAGGATGCTGAGAGCTGCAGGTGATGCCTCCACCTTCCCAGAACTCACAGACCACCTTGGGTCTGTGACAGAGGCATCCACTGCTCCAACACCTGGCTGTCATCCCTGCACTAATGTGTGCAAGATCTGGAAGTCTGGAGAGCAGCAATCCCCAGTCTGCTCCCTCTTGGATCCACTGATGCCCATGACACAGGATCTCAAAGACCATTTAGTTTCAATCCCCCTGCCATGGGTAGGGACATCTTCCACTATCCCAGGCTGCTCCAAGCCCCCTCCAACCTGGCCTTGGACACTTTCAGGGATGGGCATCACAGCTTCTCTGGGCACCCTGTGCCAGGGCCTCACTACCCTTATAAAGACAAAAATTTACCTCTGCCTCTAAAACTTGCACCTTCAAATCTGGTGTAGTGAGAGATGGTTTTTACAGATGGTTTTATGGAGGAAAAGTCTTTGAGGTTATTCATCCCTATCTTCCTCAAGGGAAATCATTTCAGTATTATGAGCAACAGCACTGCTGAAGAGAACATGCAAAAACCCTGGAAAATGCCTCATTTTATCAACAGAAGCAAGGTCATCCAAACCCGGAGATGACGACATTCAATATTAGTATCTCCAAGCAGGATCTGAACCTCTTGGTAACCATCCACTCCCCAGAGAAATGTCTTCCAGTAACTTTGATGTGAATTAATTAGGCTTGCACAGCTGGTAAGTGCCATCTGTCTGCCACGACAGTGCTGGAGAGCCCATGGAATGGCAGAGGATGAGCTGTTTCACCCCACAGTGCCTGCTGTTCCAGCACCCCTTCCTGCACCCTCCTGTGTTTAACAAACCCCAGGCTGTCCCAGCATCCAGCAAAAGGAATAACTCAACAGGGCACCATGCAAAAACAAAGCTGCCTCCTCTCTGACACATGCAGCTTTCTCATTCAAGCCCTGGTTTATTCTCATTTCCAGGAACTCCACTTGTTTCTGCTGCTCCAGCCCAGTTGTGTACAACGTTTCAATGAGGTCCATTCCACTGATAAAAAGGGCACATCGACCACACTGCTCAATTTATTTCTGCTTGGAGCATCCAACAGCTGCTTCTCAAGGAGTTTGAGAAGATCTATTAAGAGTCCAGCCCCGACTGGTAAACAGTGTCCATTTCTGGACTGGCACCATCAATCCAATCAGCAAAGGCATTTAAGGACAGGATGTACAATATTGGAAAATGAAATTACTTTGAAAAGATTCCTCCTTGCTTATTTGCCAGCTAATGACAGAACCAATGCCAAGCACAGCCAGTCTGTGCTGGGGTGTTCAGAGAGACAGTCCTTATGCCGAGACATCTTTTTTTTCCTTCTCATCCACCTAAACACATCCCACGCATTGGTCCTCCCCCTCACTTGAGCCTGGGAACACCTCCAGAGGCTTCTCCAGCAGTACAGAGGCAGCAAAATTCCCAATGCTGCATGATCAGGTGCCTTGTTTTGTCTCTTTCTATAAAATGTCCTGGATTTTGCATTTCTAGCAAAGTTGTGTTGTTGAGTTGTCTTCCCCTTGTAAACATTTGCTGTTGAGAACCATTTGCAATGTAAAATTTTTCTAAGGAAGGGAAGAAATGCTGATGCTCTGCTGTATTTTATAGTATTCCTTATGTCATCCATGGTGTTTCCCTGCTACTTTTACAGGTATTTTCAAGAAAGACTGCATGATATTCAGCATGCAGAAATACAAAAATAAAAGAGAAGAAAGGCAAGACAACTCAGCAAGCTAAACTCAGAGAGTTAAGCCTAAGTTTGGGAGATCCAGGCTCAATTCCTTGCTGTGCCAGACTCCCTACAGGACCCTCCTGCCCATCCTACAAAGAGATTAACAACATTCCCTGACAAAGGTACAGCCCCACAGCCCTCCTGACAGACCTGAGAAAAGCTTCCAGAGGGTTTGTCCCCATAAAAGTCCAAAGGAGCACCATTAGCCAAAGCCTTTGGCTGCCCCAGCTGTGTTCCACAGCACCATCCAATCACACCTTGCACTCTGCCCCATCCCTTCCCCCCGTGAACTTCCATGTAATAACTGAAAAATGTGACAAGCCCAATTTTAATCATGTTTTAACTCGGGTTGGTATCATTAATCTTGCAGCCACTGATGGGTAATTTAATTAGGGTGCATTTGTAATGAATTACAATCATCATTTAGCGCTATTGTTCCTCACACGAGCAGAGGGGAGTCAGAAAACTGGCACAGTTGATCTTCTTAATTACACTCACACACCAGCCCCAGCCTCTCACTGCTGCTTTTATAGAGAAAGGAACATCAGCACCAGGGACCCTCCACGTTGAGCCTGGCAAACATCTCCAGGCGTGCTCCTCACCAGCAATCGGTGACAACCATGCCTGGGAGATGGAACCTTTGATGGAGGAGGTGTCAAACCCTGAGCAAAGAGCTCAGGGCTGAATCAGAGAGAAAAGAACACAGCCAGAACAGAAACTGGGCTTCTGTGTTCCTTCTCACCACCTGTGAACATCTGACACACGTTCAGGTATGGCAAGACACAAAATATGAGTAAATGGATGTACTGTAAGCCCAGAAAGATCCCAACTAAAGGACTGGATTTATTAAAACGTGCTCTTGATGGTGTTGTACAGTCACACCAAAGCTACAGGCACGTGAAAGGCTGTAGTCACTGATGACACTCTAATGGAAGGAGAATATTTGCCCCAGAGCTTTAAATCCACCTCTACATGACAGTATCTGAAATTTCCAGCCAAAACCGCTCATTTCTGCTCAGCTCCTCCACTGCTCCGTGCAGGATGCACAGCAGTGAGTGCATGTATTTATTTCAGACATGACTTCAGTCTGCAAAAGAGGAGCAATCTGTTGCTGTGGCTGAGAGCCAGCCCACTTCCTCCTCGGTATCTCCGTGCAGAACAGACAGACTCCACCGTGTTGTGCCATCCCCCCTTGGCAGCCAGGCTAACCTGCTTCTGAGCTAAACCCTTCTGAAGAGCTGCTCAACTTTTGTTGCTCTCAGCGAGGCATTTTATACAAATTTATATTTGTTTATATATATACATATATATTGTGTTTTACACAACAGTTCTTATGCACAGGACTAAAGGAAAGCAAGTCCTTTGTATCTCCTCCAACAAGGTGGTCAGGACATCTCTCTTGGTCTCTACTCAGAAGAAATCTGGATTTCCAGACCTCAGAGCAAGCAGGAGGAACAGCTGTTCCCCATATTCCCCAGCTGGGACATCCCAGTTCTGGCACATCCCTATGGGGAAGCAGAAGCCAGGTCAGATTTTTAAGAGAGAAAAGAAACATTAGCTCTGGGTTCCATGGTCTGGGAGAGTGTCCTAAGGGCAACATGACTTTGTCTCTCCCCTTCTCAAACATATTTTCTGAGGCCTCACAGAAACTCCATCTGAAATGACTAAAAGTGTCCCAAAGTGCTTTTTTTCCCAATTAATTTTGTCTGGTATCATGAAAGAAAGACTCCTTGCTACATGTGTGGAATTTGCCTGGAAACCAAAGAATTCTTGGGCAAGGCAAAGCACTGGGTTTTTGTCAAACCTAGTTTTTAAATAAAGGCTTGGGAAGGAGGCTTGGACTGGCAAACCATGATCCCATGCCAGCAAAATGAGCAAGGAAAAATTATTAAAAACGTGCAAATCCTCTGGGGTAGTATAATATGGTAAAAGAAATCTGACATGGCTCAGGGCAGAGGACAACCAGGCCTCTGTTTTGGCAGTACAAGAGTTAGCATAACTTGGATAAAGTATTGGACAGTAATGAAGAGAAAATGGAGAATAGTCTGGATTATACAGTAATGCAAGTTTTTAATTGATGGCTAATACTTATCTAAAACATTGTGCACTTTCTGAAAGATAGGCCCAGGAGAGTACTGAAAAGCACTAGAGAGAGCAAAGAAAGAGGTTTTCATAAATCCCTCAGAAATTCTGGGAAAACTGTATGAAGGGACAAAAAACAAGAGGCTCATAAAAGAGGTCTATAAAATACCAAGATATATATAATAATATAATAAGGGAAGAAAGAGCACTGCTCTGTTCTGAAGAGGAGAGCAGGAGAGAACTCAGCAGAAAAAAATACAATGTAAGGACTTTAATTTTCATACAACATGAGTTAATTAACCTGTGCAACCAGAGTCGTAGGGGAGCAGAAGCACAGAATTTAATGGAAATTAGAACAGACAACAACATCTCACTTTCTAAATGGTATTTCTGCCGTTTCCATTTTGCTTTTGAGAATGGGATATGGTCAAGAGGAACCTCCTTTTAATCAGGTTATTAACAATGCAGTCACTGAGCAGCATTTAATTATGTTTTCCTAAGTCACGAGGAGCTTCTGCGGCGCGCTCACAGCTGGGAGCTCAGATGGCAAAACCCTTCTGAGTGACTCTTCCTGGAAAAGGTCCTGCCTGCTCTGTCCTTGCTCTGCTTTGAGGGCAGGTGAAGACCAGGATGGGTGTCCTGTCCCTGCTGGGGACACAAAGTGCTGCTGCCCGTGGGGAGGGAGCACAGCTGGAAATGTGTAAGTGCGCTCTCCGTTCAACTCCAGCATCAAAACCTTCCTGTCATGTCCCAGCCCAGGACACTGCCAAGCCACAGACATGCTGCAAAACTTCACACAGTTTCAGGCAGATGCCTTACCTGCTCCCATCCCCTGCCATTATAAAAGCTGAAAAATACAAGGGAGAAAAAATTCTTTTTATCGTTGGGTTGCTCGCCAAATGCAGAGTCGGCATTTTTGATCCGTTACCATCAGCATTTCTTTGTCAGTCGCTTTTCTCCACTTGCTTTCACGTAGTGAATGAAAAGGATAAAATACCTTTTCTAGCAAAATGATTGTGAAGCCACTTCAAATTAGGGGAGGGATGCAGGCGCAGGTGCAGCTCTCAGCTGCTGCACTTGAAGATGACGGGGCTACGAGCTGGCAGCGTCGCTCTTCGGCTGCAGAACCTCCACTGCAGCAGCTCTCAGCCCTTCCACTCTCAACTCTGTGAAATCCTGACTTTTGAGAGCTGACATCACTCGATTTCTTTCTCTGCTGGAACTGATTTTTTTCAGGGATGCACTGGTAAAAAGCACAGAGCGCTCATGAGATGTGCCATCCCAAGTGTAATTTTCCGTTTGTAAATAAATTTTGGCCACCACCCAGTCTGGGTGGGATGACTGGGAAGCAGCTGATATTTGAAATCTCAACCATAGCATGAAAATAGTCTTTAATGAACTGTGCATCTGATGGGAAAAAAAAAAAAAAGAATTGGCTGCAAAATAACAAGTGATAACCATTGGAATAAAAGGCGAAGCATATGCAGGAGGAAACTCCATTAAAGCAGCAGCCATGCAATTAAAGATGGATGTGGGAAATGTGTGTGTGAGCAGTTCACGGTGCTGCTGTGACCCACAGGCCCATTAGCTCTGGAGCACTGGTAAGCTGATTAGCTCTGGAGAAGGATGATGGCAGAACTCATCAGCTAAGCTTGTTAGCTGCCACACAAAGTTGGTGTACCTTGGAAGCTTTGCAGAGTGATTAGCTTGGGGTGGGAGGAGGCAGCAGAGCCTGCTACAGGAGATGAATAACCCAAAGCAGGCACTGCGTGGGCACGAGCTCCACGTACAGATCGGCTGCCTGGCAGAGCTGGCAGTGGGCTCTGCCTCTGCTGGGGTGTGGGGAAAAGACACCCATTCCAGGACGCCTGCAGCCTGCCAAACCAGAGCCTTGGTCACAGCCAGGGTCTGCAGCCCCCTTGCACAATACAGTTAAGCCCCCATGGTCTGCAAGGCCCTCCAGAGTCCCTGCCTGCCATGGCTGAGTGTGCTCAATCTTCACCATGGAAGGCTGGGATGTGGATGCTGTCCCCATGCCACCCCAGCCCAGCTGAATGTCTTCAACTCCCCCCAAAATGCCTCTTGATCAAGTTTACTTTAAATAAAAGCAGAGGAGCAGGATAACTCAGCCCAATGAAAAATTACAATTTGCTCCCATCTGCCTTCAATCTGCACAGCGCTGCCCTGCAGCCATTCAAGAACAACAACTCCTGTCTCATTTGGGAGACAATTTCAAAGAGGTTCAGCTTTAAACACCTTACTTCCTTCTGTGGTGGGGACCCCACTTGTCAGAGAATCACAAACTCATTTTGGTTGGAAAAGACCTTTAGCATCATTTGAGCCCAAGCATTAAGGCAGCATTGCCAGGTCCACCACTAAACCATGTCCCCAGGTGCCACATCTGTCTAGTGGGGAATGTCACCTGCACTCCATACATTTTTATACAGCAAGGTAACCATTTTGTCCCATCTTAAAATGGCTCATAGAGCTGCTTCACCTCTCCAAAAACTGCACAAACCTACTTCCACTGCATGTCCACAAGCTGAAGCAAAAAAAAAAAAAAGGAGCTTTGGTCTTTATGTCACTTCACAACGGCAGCAGTCTTGTACATGTCAGCTTCTGTTTGCCTTTTTTTTTCTTTTTTCCATAAAAACAAGACAGAGACAAGAATATCAACTATTAAAACCCCAAGGAATATAAATATTAAAAAAGCTTTAATCACAAACCCACAGATTATTTAGGCTACATGTGGCTGTAAGAGTGTAGCAGATGCCTATAAGGGTGTGGAAAGTTAATTCTTTAGGGTACAACCATAGAGGCAAAATACGTGTTTTAACTTAATGCTTTCTAATTTCCAAGTGCCTACCTGCAAACACTCATTGTAAATGCATGGAGATGTCTGATGCATTCATTAAGTCTGTTTGGTTAATCTGCTTTTACACAAAACTAAAAGAGATTAATAAACTTCTCTAAATGCCCTACCATTGCCAGCATTCTTCCCTTTCTGAAAAGCTTTGCAAGACTAGATTTGATTAAAAACTTTTCTTCAATTTCGATATCCTGAAGTCAAGGTACTAGATGGCAATCTTTGTTTTTGTTTCAAAATAAAGAAACTTTGCAGTTGCAGAGAAAACATGATACAAGTATAACTGACAGCTCAAAACCAGATGGCAAATGAAATTATCTCAAAGCATATTGTTATTTTTTACATTGCATTTACAATTTTCAACACTCATATTTGGCAACACTGCTGTCCCTCATTTTATGTAGGTTAAAAGTGAGAAGCAGCCGTCTGCTCACTTCAAAGTCAAGTATTTACCCCCAGGTAGGATCTATTTATGTGCATTTAACCAACTATTTATAGCCATTTGGAAACAGAAGGTTCTCATGAAAAGTGCTGGCACAGCCTTCACTATCACAGCGTTGATAACATGTTCTCTCTGCTCCCACTGGACCTCCTAACTCGATAACTCCTTTGGTACAGATGAACTGGAATGTAGGGACCTGTGATATTAAAATTTCTTTAAGCAACCAACCCCTCTGCTTCCCCAGATGCTTTTCTGCTGCTTGTAGCAATAAATCTTCCAGTCATGTAGCAAGGCACCAAGGAACTCATGGCTTTTATTAGATAGGCTACCAGGGCTTTGGGAAGTATTAATAGTCCATCAGAGGAGGCACTGACACTGATCTCCAGGTAGCCAAGGCAGAACATCTCAGTGTGATGGGGCTGGTGATGAGCACAGGACAAAAGCACAACCAGAGTGTAACCCACAGGCATCATCCTCCTTCATCCTACGGATTTATTCTCCCTACTGTCCTTTCTAAGAAACACAACAGTCACACTGTGAGGTTTCTAAAATGAGATCTATGCCCCAGTCCCTCAGCAAAGCAGCAGCAGGAGCAAGAAAAACAATTCGTTTCTAGAAGCTGATATTCATCAGCAAACCCCACTCTCTGCTCTGCTCACTGCTCCACCACAGGAAACAGGGCCCTGCTCATTCCCGAGCCTGACCGTGCAAAGATCCATTAGATAAAAAACATATCTAAATGAGAAATGCAGCAAAAAGAAATGAGTTTAGACAGCTCCTCCTCTCTGATCTGGGCTACAATAATTATGCCCACATCATGTGATTCATGGCTGTGCATCCTCAGCATAGCTCATTTTATCCATTAACTTCAAAATCCTCTTCCAGAGGCTCCTCTCTCTCCTCACCCACCTTTCCAGGTGTCCAACTCACTCATTTCTCTTCACCATCACAGCTTTCCATTGCATGGCCGTTCCCTAGCGCAGGTGCTCCTTGGCAGCCACACACACACACCTTGCTGTGCCAAGGCAGGTTTGCAGCTCTGAAACCCAGACAGTTTCACCCACGTGCCCTCCCATGCTTTTCCCCATGCTAGAAAAGAGCCTGGAAGAGACTTTTGGGAGCAATCCATGCAGACATGAACACATTCTTCTTCCAAATTTTTCCAGACGTCCTCCTGCAGAGAACTCTGGCATAGGATCAGGACGGGCAGGTGACACGCCAGCTCTGTCCCTGCTCCTCTCTCTGGCTGCCAGGTTCCTGCTGTGCCCTTCGACCTTCCTCTATTCCAATTAACCAACCAAATGAACCAACAGCCACAAGTGTAAACTCATGACTTTGTGCCAGCCACCACCAGTCCATTTGCTCATGGGCTGCTCCTTCCTTTAATAATCCTTTGGGTTTGGCTTTTAGGCCGTGAGCTTTCTAGAGAAGGCATCTATCTCCACTTATTTTTCCTACAAGAGCCAGTACTAATGTGGTTAATAATAGCAGCTAACCTTTGGCAGCTAAAGTATTAGCAGTGCCACCCATAAAGCTGTGTCATATTTAGTGAGCTGTCAGAGCAGCAGCATCATTAAAAAGCCCAAGCACATAACTAATGTATGTAAAGCACTGCAAGAGATAATCATTTGGCTGGTTGGTGATTTATTCCAAAAGTGATGGAAGCAAAGGGCTTGGCAGTGAGAACTGCTGAAGGGAGGGAAGCAGGGCAGGCTAACACTCATTCAGGAGCAGTCCTACCACCTGGCTTGCCGTAGCAAGTTCTGGTGAAAGCAGTACATGTGTTTTTGAAACTCAAATGACCCTTCATGGTCTGTGGACTCACTCTCCTAATGATTTCTGCCTGGATTTGCAAGCTCTTTTTTTCCCTTCTCTTCTCATTTCACATCAGAGGGATGTCAAGACTTTAGCTGCCTAGTGTTAACTTCGTGTCTGTACACGATGTTCTCACTGTGTGAGCTGGGACCCGCAGGCTTCATAATTAGGGCCGGATTCAAGCAGCACCAAGCACACTTGCAAAGATTTTCTTCAAACCCAAACTTCCCCAGTCCTTTCCAGTGCCGTCCCTCCCTCCCTCCCACCACAGCTCTGCAGGCTGAAGGAGTTTGCTGAAGAACAAAATGATGCTTTCCCCTCCTCAGCACAGGGAACCTCTCCATGGGCAGCAGCACCAGGCTGCAGCTCCCGGGCTCTCCTGGCCCTGCATTCCCCAATCTCTTTGTAGCCTCTCTCCCCGTGGAGCTGGGACCTGCAGTCCTTCCTGGGAATGCTGATTCCCTCCTGCACAGCCACATCAGCCTCTGCACACCCTGCCTGACCCACAGGACCCTAAGTCTGCGCCCCACAGGGCCCAGCCTGTCCAGCAGCTCCCATGGTGGGAAGACAAGACCTGTTGATTTCTATGGTTTCATAGAAGTGTGAATTGATGAGCTACTTCAGGAAGCTGATATTAATTCCTGGAATAACGTGCAGGGGCTGCCTGGCTGATTACCCCTCATTCCTGTCTGCTTACAAACAATGATTACAGTCTAATCTCAGCACTCTTGGAGGAGCTGCGGAGAGTACCCTTCATCTACTGTAATTATGTTCCAGCTCCCTTGGAGCTGGAGCTCTTATTCACTCCTAGCATTATCTGCAGTCTAATCTAGTTGGCTGGAATGGAGGTGAAAATTACTCCAAAGAGGTGTAGTGATCTCTTGCTGTAGCTCCAAAGCCAAGCTAAAGAAACCAAATTGTTTTGTGATGGTCAGACAAAGGCACAGAATGAAGGGGAGATGGATCCAGCACACGGCAAAAGCGAGCATTGCTGGCACTGCCAACAGCTGACATTAATACAACTCAATGAATCCTGGTTTTTGCAGAGATGTTCATCCTGCTGGATTTCCTTCAGCCTCTCAGCAGGATGGAGACACAGCAGACATCTCTGCAAAGCCCTTTTGAAAGGAAGCCTTTTCCCAGTGGGACCTGGTCATACAGTCTCCCCAAGCTGCTCCTCCACACTCCAGTGAGGCCTCACAAGGTACTATGAGGCATTAAGTGTCAAAATAGCAGCAGTCTTTCAGATGTGATGGGAAGGTTTAGTTGCTTCCAGAAGTTTTGTTCTAAATATCAAAAGTCAAATACAGTCTATGCCTGATTTAATCCTGCAAAGGCTTCCAGGCAACTTCACCTGGCCTGAAAACCAATTCTAGGTAACTGTGTGGGTCAACAATTTCTAAACTCATTTTCTGATCATGTTATTTTCTCCAATATCTATAGATTAGATATAATGATAACATTGTTCCCTGGGAGGGTGGGGAGGCCCTGGCACAGGCTGGCCAGAGAAGCTGTGGCTGCCCCATCCCTGGAAGTGTCCAAGGCCAGGTTGGATGAGGCTTGGAAGAACCTGGTCCAGTGGAAGATTTCCCTGCCCACGGCAGGGGAGGGTGGGACTGAATGGTCTGTAAGGTCCCTTTCAACCCAAACCATTCTGTGACTCTATGAAATGATATTTAACTGTTTCCCTTCAATGTAGCTACACTCTAGAACATCAACATTGCCTGCTGCTCTTGTTAAAAACACACATGGTTTTAGACCACCTCCTTGTACAGACACAACTGAGACCCTCTGCTCAGCCACAGGAAACACCTCTCCCTCCAAGGCTGTGAACAGGAGGATCCTGTGCTGCCTTCCCTTGCTGGTGGGGATGGTGCAGGATGATGGTAACCTGTACTGGCAACCACAGCAAGGGCTGTCCAGCAACCACAGCCTGCCCTGGGGCTGCCAGCACAGAATGAAACCCTGACCACTGTCTCTTCCCTTCTGCTACAGGCACCTGAGAGACTGAACATGAAAGAAGCTGTTTGCACATGTTGCAATTCCATTTTGCCTTTGCTGGGGGGACAGGAACCCACCCCTGTTGAACAAAGCAAGGGCATGAGCTCTGATGATGCCTGAAGCACACGAGGTTTAACTGCAGCAATCTGGGAAGCAAGACATCACTCCTCAAAGCCTGAGCTCCCAGAGGGCAACCTGATACCTGGGCTGCCAAAGGTCCTGTGTTCTAATTAAGTGTTAAATCTAGTTTGGTTTTTTAAAAAAAATCTAGTAAGATGTTTCTCCGTCCTACAGTGCCGTCACTCTTTGCTGTGCTGTAATTCAGTAAGGAGAACAGTTAATTAAGTTTGAACAACAGTATCTAATGACTTCTATTTAAAGCTGTTCATAAAAAAAATATTAGAAGCCCTTAGAAATTACCTAACTTTGGAAGACAACATGGTACCTTAAGAGAATAAAACATTATAGTCCTGCACACTTGCACTTTGAAGGCATATCTTCTACCCCAAGCAGTGAAGTGGAGCAAGGCATCTCCTCCTGCCCTACAAATGCTTATTTTTAATTTAAGTCATTATGAGAACACTATGAAAATAACAAAATGTCCCTGGATGCAGGGATCAAAATGAGTGCTGGCAGCATCACTGTTAAGTGCAGTTCCATTTAAGTTACTCTCAGATGCTGGAGCAATGCAGCTGCTTTGTGGAAACCTGTGGAACCTGATGGGGAAAGCAGATGGAGAAACAAACAGGCACTGAAAAGATAGGAAATACCAAAGAGACAAAAAAATGAGACAGCCTAGCAAACCAGACAGCAATCCAAACAACACAGGATCATCCAAGATCTCATCAGGAGAAGGCAACCTCACTACAAATGGCTTGAGAAAGGAACTGAGGATAAGAGAAAGGGGAACAGAGGATTACCCATTCTGTTTAAGCTCTTGAGATCTTAATCCTTATGTTCATCTCTACAGTTCAACAACATACACAGAGGTCATGCTGAGACAAATGATGGCATAGGGACATTGCCAGCTCCTGCACCAGAGAAACTCCAAAATTAAAACACACAGAGATTTAAACACGTCACTGGTAGATGATAAACACTGGAATTATCAGAGAAATTAATAAGAAGATTGTTTAAATATTAGCCTAATTTAGCATAAAAGAGGAGATCTAGAGCTGCATTAACCTCAGACAGACCCTTTGAAAACACATCCTGGGAGTTGTGTGCTCACTACACCCACTCACCAAAGCATCTCTAATGAATTTCCTCCTGCCTGCTGTGCTGGGTCTGGAGGGAACCCCTCGAGGTACCTTCCTTCCCAGCCTTGCCTTCCGCTTAATGCACAGACTGGGAATAGTTTGGATTGCAAAAGGGAAGCCTTATTTTTCTTATTCTTCTTGGCAGAGAAGAAGTGACAAAGACAACTATCCATCACTGATGCTCTTCGTGAGCATCACAGAGCCATAATGCAAGGATCACACCTGATTTATCTTCTACACAGTCCAAATAAAAAAAGACCTCTGGTCTGTCTCTACTCAAACTGAATCATGCCAACATAATAAATCCAAACATTAAAATGAAGCCTAATTTCCTCCTCCTTTTTGAAGTCAGCAAAGGGATGTGCTGAAGGGAGTTCAGTCTTCCCCTGGTGGATTCCACAGGTGCCCCGTGATGGGGACACATTTACCTGCTGGCTGTCAAAGCCACCCTGGGTGTCATTTCTGCATATAGCTCTCCCTGTGACTTGGGAAGTTTGCTCAACTCACAAAATCATCTGCAGGCTCCCATACCACATCTGTTATCCTCAGAGGATCATGAATCATCAAGGCAGGATAATATTTGAGGACTTAGAAGTATTGAAATTGTTAAAAAATAAATTAGCCTTAAAATCAGATGCGTATACCAGCGGGCAAGAAAGGAGCAATATTGTAGCCTGACTCCAGGTTTTCAAAAATGATCCACAGAATATGAAGCCTTCAAACTTATTTCTGTATCAAATAAAACTAAACAAGAAATAATAAACCCCCAGGTAAAAATTATGCTAATAAATAAATAAAAACATTCCCTTCCTATCTAGGAGAAGTCCCTAAAATTCTTAAGGAAAAAAAAAAAAAAAGAAAGAAACCCTGAGGATTAGGTTTAATTATTTGGATTTTCAAAGCTTCTGTGACAAAGTACCGCCAAGAAGGCTACAAGAAAACTGTCAGAGCAACGGAGCAAGGGATAAAGTGCTATTACAAATCCAGAAACTAACGGAACTAAATTAAAAAAGGAGGTGTAACACACGATCAATATTCAACATAGTGAAAGATTACGGTGGCTGCTCCCCGAGGAACGGTTCTGTCTAACATATTCTTCAGCTATTTGCATAGGAGAGTGAGCTGAGATGTGGTGAGACTGCATATGACACAATTGGTTTGGGGGGCATTGAGCTGACCTTGGCTGCTCTGCCTCTCAGGAGCACTGAAACGCTTCATCTTCACTGCGGGTTGTCTTGGGAGAGGTTCACTCACTTTAGTTACAGAAAATATAAAAACACAGCTGTTTAGCAGTTAAGGAGAAACCTGAGAAAGCACAGAATAATGAAGATATTTACTCTTTTCTTGCAAGATGCCAGGGAAATGATACCCAGAGGAACAGGATGGCAATTTTAAGCAGATATAAAAACCCCTCTCTTCTCAAGTCCTGCATTGACCTCTGGAGCTCACTGTCACAGGCTCTCTCTCAGATCAAGAGTTCAGAAAGACCAAAACTGAATTAGATCCATTCAGAGCAATAGTGGTGAAACACATTTACTAAAGCTTATGAAAAACATCTTTTATAAAGCCACCACAGTGGTTTCCTAGGCAGGTTTACACCACTATGTGTTTTGAAATCTGAAAACAAACCATCTCTCTCTATTTGAACGAGGGTGGAAAAGCTCCCTCTCCCTTGCAAGCTATAAAAATTAACACTTCAGTAGGAACTTGCACACCAGAACTGGAACACCTGGACAAACTGGCAGAGTCATGACTGCTCCCAAGTCACAGATGGGGAATGAGACAGAGTGAGGCACTCGGTGGCAGTGCTGGATTACAGCCGGGGGATCCCTGGATTTTTTGGCTGTGTGTTCACCAATAACCTGCTGTATCCACTGACCAAACAAGCACAGAGAACCTCAGGGGGGAAGAAGAGGCACTTCCTCAGCTGTTCCCAGCCCCTCACCCATCCCATCCCATCCCATCCAATCCCAGCCCCTCCCATCCCCTCCCATC